>CAJNJA010012373.1:209-13156 GCA_905231915.1 Symbiodinium necroappetens | reverse complement strand
CACCCCCCCCCCCCCAAAAAAAAAAGAGAGAAAAGGTTGACAAAAACAAGCAAACCCTTAAAGGAACCCTAAACCCTAAACCCTTAAAGGAACCCTTAAAGGAACCCCAAACCCTAAACCCTTAAAGGGACCCCTAAAGGAACCCTTGGCCAGGGCCTGGGTCTGAGGTCCGATCTCCCCGGGTCATCCCGATACCCACCTTGCTAGGGTTTAGGGTTTAGGGTTTAGGGTTTGGGTTTGGGGGTTTGGTGTTTTACGGTTTAAGGCTTAGGGCTTTCGGGTTTTAGGGTTTAGGGTGTAGGGTTTTAGGGTTTAGGGTTTAGGGTTTTAGGGTTTTAGGGTTTTGGGGTTTAGGGTTCAAGGGTTTGAGGTTTAGGAGTTTAGAGGTTGAAGGTTTGGGAGGTTAGGGGCTGAAGGTTTGGGGTTTGGGAGTTTATGGGGTTGAAGGTTTGGGGTTTAGGGTTTGGGAGTTTAGGGGTTGAAGGTTTGGGGTTTACCGTTTGGGAGTTTATGGGGGTGAAAGTTAGGGGTTTAGGGTTTAGGAAATTATACATCTGATATAAGATATCTTCAGTGCGGGTTTCCAGATTTTTCCGGCTCGGCTGTTGCCGTGCCAGCGGGGTCCCACAAAAACACCCAAGTCATAAGTGACGGGGTTCATGTTCCGTTGGACAACTTCAGAAATGTGCTCTAATACAATATAGACCTACTGGGATCTTCGCTATATGGACCCTTAAGCAAGGTCCCCAGATGTAACTTCAAGACGCCTGCTAAACCCTAGCTAAGCACGCAGCTTTCTCCGGATAGAGCAGGATCGGCATGATCTTTCTCCCTCGCTCACCTCGATGGCTGGTGCAGAAAGGCCTTTTTGGGGCTTTGGGATTTCGGGTCACAGGCGTTGGGAGTTTGAGACTGTTAAGTCGTGGGGTCTTGAGGCTTGGGAATTTAGGATTTTGGGGTTGTTAGGGATTCGGGGATTTAGCGTTTGGGGGGGGGTTAACGGGTTCAGGCACAGAATAGACTTGGGTTGGTAAAGTAGCACTGTCAGTGTCGTCCCACTGTCCCTACGTAGGCATAGCTCTTCATAGCATATCTCATGAGGACTCCGACAACAAAGGCCTGTGCGGAATGACCTGCGCATGAATAGCGATGCATGCGCGTCTGGGAATGAAAAACTCCGAAACCTGAACCTGAAACCCGGACTAAACCCCATGCCCTGAACCCTACACCATACCCTCATTCCCAAACGATTCAGAGTCCCTTGAGACAGTAGGCCTACCCTGCTTCTGCATACAATAGGACAGTGGGGTCTTGCCGCTGCTTTGCAAAGCCTCAAGCCCCAAACCGTTGAGGTGGTGGTTAAGCTCCTGGGGCTCATGGTTTAGGCTTTAAGGGTGAGGGGGGTTATGGTTTGCCCTAAACCGGCGTGCATTTTCGCTCCTGACACCTGTTGTTCTACGGACCATCTGGTAAGTCTGATCGTGGCCCTCTCCGTGTTCCTGTGTAGCTCTTGGCAGGGTGAAAGGGTTCTTGCAAACCAGAAACATCTCCCTTAAAACCCTAAACCCTAAACCCCAAAAGAAAACCCTAAACCCTAAATCCCTCAGAAACCTAGTGAGTCTGCACTACGGCAGGTCGGATCAATGAAGCCTACGATGTTCTGCTCAAGCTGCGGGAGGAGCGACTCGGTCTTGCAAGAAACGCGTACCCTCAGTCGCTCTGAAGAAATGAGTGTTTACACGTATGAGGCTGCGAGCCAGGGCAAGTGCCAACGGCAACCCTGCCAGTAGCATTGGGGCTTAGGGTTTCGTGGGATAGTATTTTTGTCGGGAGCCGGCAAGCACAACATGGGAAGCCTTCTCCGAATGAAGTCTTCTGCCAGCACAGGAGGCTAAACCCGAAGCCCTAAACCCCTACAAACCCTTAAACCCTAAGCACACGGCCTCTTCTACATTCTCTGAGCACCCCGGAACCCTCAGGAAAACCCCTGAAGCAGTACTGCCCGGTGACTTATGAGAATTAGCATGGTCCTCTTGGTAAGGATGTTAGGGTCCCAGTGTTTGCTGAAATTCGGAGTTCACCCCTTTCTAGCAACCCTAAGCCCCTCAAGTCCTTATCCGACCGAAGGGTCTGATTGCTATCTTCAGGGTTTTGCGGCCTAGGATTTGGGGGTTGGGGTTGTAGGCTGGTGAATGCTGCATTTTTTTCAGAAGTTCAGTTCCACGGTCGTATTTCAATCCATGCCAAAATCACTTCCCGGAGGTGCGTGGCCTTGCCTTTAGACAGTGTCAACTCCCAGGAGGCATGAGAGTATATTAGGGTGTACCCAGAGAACTCAATACCCCTTAATTCTGGAATATACCTTAAATCATAAGATTAAGGCCTCTATCATTTAAGATATATTCCTTAATTAAGGGCAGATGGGTTCTGTGGGTAGGGCTTAGGTTTGCGTCTCCAAGACTGGACCAAAGGAGCCGCAAAACTAGGATCTAGGGCATTCTCAAGTGGGTAGTTACCCTTATATGAAGTCTATATACCAGATAGAAAGGCTTATAGAAGCCCCAAAATACCCTGAACTCCCCACCTGTAGTTTCCTTTAGCAGGAAAGCTAGGACGGAGACGCATGGGAAGGAAAGACGCCCCGAAATCTTAGCAATTCAACTTTTCAGATATAAACCCGAATCCCAAAGACACGAACCCAGAGAACCCAATAGCCCTCAATTAAGGAAGATACCTTAAATGATAGAGGCCTTAAGATTATGACATACGGTATATTCCTTGATTTAAGGATCTAAGGGCCATTGGCTTCTCTGAGAAACCCTGAATTTGGAATCCAGCTCAGGAGGGATGCACAACAGGAGCTGAAAGACATCCTTCAAAGCTGGCAGGACAGCGGCGAGGACGAGGTAAGGAGGCTTAACTCTTGATTCGGAGTCGTATTGCCCTGCATGAGCATTACAGAGAATTTCTTAACAATCTGTGGGCTCCTTGCCAGTTCTTCCAACCGCTATATATGGGAGCCAAGCCCCGCTAAAACCTTACAGCGGCAGCTCCCATATCACGATGCCCTGCAGTACTGCAGGTGAGCTGGAAAGAACTGGCGAGAGGACGGACCAAGCAACTCTTGATGGCTGCTCGTCGTGAGGGATCTTTTCTGATAAGTACAGGGCTTATGAACTCCATGGCGACGTTTAGGGCCGTGCTCTTGTGCCAATGCCTGCGACCGCGGGCCTTCTGATATCTTTGGGTGTTTGAGCTTGAAGAAATCGCAACACAGACTAGGCCGCATGCAATGATTGATGCGAGCTTAGGCCACCCTAAACCTGTTGCTCTTCACGAGCTGGGTTCTCTGCAGGTGTTACGTGCGGGTCATCGTTAGTCGCAGGGGCCATGCTAATCTTCAAGCGAGCACCCTGCTAAACTGCACTGTTTTTCTTGAGCCATTGCATCCGGTTTGCACGCTGGGTTCTCTGCACAACTTTACATGACCACAGCTCTTGCAACGGAGAGTCATAGTTACTCTCGCCAAATGTATCGCCCACACATAGTGAAATAGAGCGCTCAACACTCCTCCTCGTCGCTTGACCCTTAGCCTAGCGACGCACCGACCAACATGAGCGGTCGATCACGGTCACAGTAACTGCACAACCTGAACGTCCGCGGTGGTCCCGTGGAATTCCTTTGACCATGACATCCAGGAATGGTGTGAATGCAATCACCGTGAGGAGTGGCATAGAATGGGCCATCAAACCCCTGCAGCCTCCGGGCATCTATCCAGTGAGGTCCCATATATGGAATCTCTGTCTGCGTTGCTGTGCTCCTTGTAGTTGAAGCCATTGTTCTGGTAGTAGACGCCGCTCGAGACATACACCCGGGCCTGGTATCTCCCATATCCCTTTGAATATCCGTGACCGGTGTACGAGGATCCGGTCCTGTAGACATCACATCCGTAGGTCTTGTAGTCGCTGAACTCGTGGTCCTTGGCGTACAGGGATCGATGTTGACTTGACGTCGTAGCTCATCCTTCACAGCTGCCTCGGCCCTTGATCTTAGCCTTTCAAGCTTCTTGTTCTTGCGCTGCCATGATTTCCACCACGACTTCCCACAGCCAACAACATACTTCACCACCTCCCAAAGTGCCACGCAAGCCACAACGCCCAGCACCACAATCACATAGAACTCAAGCGAACCATCAAGCTGTAGATCTTCTTTGGCAGTTCCCCGAGCTCCCTGAACCATCATAAAACACACCATCGCAAACAACAAAATGTTCTTGTTATTGAGCTTCCGTGCCGTCTTGATGATCACCTCCTCTGTGGCCTCGAACGGAACGAGCCTCCACAAACTTAGTAGCGACCGAAACTTTGGCACATCAAAACTCTTGGTTCCTAAGTCTGCCTTCTGCTGGTCCCCCGGCACGTGAGAGATGATCAACCGCTGACCCGCAACTTCTTGCCGAAGAAACCTGGCCCGTAGTCGAAGATGCCTTGTCTTCCAGCTACCAGGTGATTCTGTAGCTAGTCCCCGGGCAGCAGCGTTATCAATCTTCAACCGCATCACCGGCTTGTCGCCCAGTTCATTCAGCATAGCCAGTACTCCGAGTCCAAGTTGAACTGAGCTTACAGCCTCGTAGAGCTCCGCCTCCGCAACCGACAATGTTATTATAGGTTGTTTCGACGCTCGCCAGCAAACCGGCATTCCAGCCACTTGTGCCATGACACATCCAAACGAACGACCGCCGCCAGGCGCATACGAGGCGTCAGAATATACTGTTAGGAGAGCCTCCTCCTCATCTCTGACGTAGTGCAGCCCGTACTCGACCGTCTTGGACAGATAGTTCATGACCCTCTTTGCAATCTCCAACGTCTTGGTCGGCTTCCTCAAGGCCCTTGATGCCATGCATGCCACCGGGTGCGCCAGTTCCGGTCTTGACCGGGTAGATAACCAAAGGATTTCTCCCGTGGCCTTTTGAGCCAGCTTCACCACGGCCTCCTCCGCACCCTGGTCCTCATCGTCCTCGGAGTCGGGGTCTTGTAGCCATTCTCTTGCACACGGTGCCGTCAAACTTCCAGGATTTTCTTGCACCCCATGTTGACGTAGTAGATCGCGAATGTAGCCAGACTGCGAAACATGAATTCCGCTTCCCATCGGCCTTAGCTCAACGCCCAAGAACCTCAAGTGTTCCTCGTCCATCCATTGTAGTGGGGAGCACTTCCATTCCTCTGTAAGCCACTGGTACACAGCCTTAATGATCGGGGTGGTGGACAACATCAAAAGGTCGTCGACGTAGATCAATAGTATTCCTTTGACCTCATCGCACCCCTCAAAGAGTATCTTCCATACGTTTTCTTCGGTCTCCAAACACTCAAAGACAATGAACTCCTCCTCAAAGGCGATGCGTGCTCGGCATAATCGGCCGTTCCGGAAAACCCCCCCACCAACGGGGTGCCTCCCTCAGCCCATATAATACCCTTTCTATGGCCCATGATTCACCAATGGCTGCACCTCCAGCCGCCACCACCACTGAAGGCGGACTCATGCCAAACAACTTGTCCTCCGGCATAGGCGCTAGCGTAAAGGCGTTGGAAATGTCGGTTGCTCCGGCCCTCCACCTTTTCACCACTGCATACGATACTGAAACACGTAGTCCATCTGCAGAAGTTCCTGAAGCATATACATTGGCCTTGTCACATGGAAGGTAATTTCCACATACCACTATACGACACTTCCTGCGGAACTTCTCGCTCTCGTTGTTCTGGTCGCTCGGCGGTTTGGCTGTGAGTACAGCCTTGCCCGGTAGAAAAACCATTCCCTTGGCCTTCATCTCCCGAGCTTGCTCTGGTGTAAGACGTCGAACTGTGCCACTGTTGACAAGGGCATCCACCTCCTTCATAACAGCACCGCGCCATCGATCAATGTATCGACGTGCTTCATGTAAACTGACATTATGTACCACCTCCAGTGGCCCCGAGAGGTTCTCAAGGATCGTCTCCACCTCATAATCCCCCGCTTCTCCTGGAGAAACCTTTGCAACTTGCCGAAGAACTTTACAATCACGTTCATGTAGTCGGGCTTGACCCCATTCTAGCCTGTCCTCCACAAGGTGCTTGAACTTCTCCTCCTGAAGCGCCTCTTGTTCCAGAATACATCGTAGTACGCATACCTTTTTCTCAAGTACACCTTCCTCCTCCTCTTCATCTGAAGACGACGTAGCCTCCAACTCCATATCTTCATCAGATAGATGTACTCTTTGAACACCAGAACCATCCAGTGGAAAACCACATAAGGAAAGTTGCGCCACCGTAGACGTACTCAATGAGGTTGCTCCGAGCGGGGTAAAGGCTGCTATAATCCATCTCTCTGGCTCGCTGTTGAGGTAAGCATGTAGCTCCTTTGCATTGAACGCGGCTGCCCGGCCTTCAATGTTCACGATAGTGCCCTCCACCACTTTTCCGTCGGGTTGCTTGCTCTCTTGCCATTGGTTGAAGATCTCGTCCTCCACGCACCGAAGAGTCGCCCTTGCCATTGGCCACCCAGAGACCACCGTTGGTGCCCGCGCCGATCTCAATGACATAGTTCCATGATCCAACCTGATTCCTTTGATCACGATGTGGAGGTATATCCTTGAACACGCCAATCGTAGTCCAGCTACCATCCTCCCCCAAATCCTCCGCGACACGTTTACGTAGTACTATATTGAGGAACTTAGTGAGGTGTGGCCTCCTCCGCCCAGCTTTTGTCATACCTCTCATACCTCCATGCACGTAGGCGCCAAGGATCATCGACGTTGTGTGTACACCTCTGGCTTTGTTCCTCATCGTACCCGACAACTCCATCTCGCCCAGAACCTCCGCACACGCCGAATTATCGAACTTCCCCATTTCGAAGAACATCTTCGCCTTCATTTCTTGTTGCTGGACCAGAGCTCGCATCTTCCAACCACTGACCACTTTCTTTTCCTTCACCTCTTCACCTTCCACGGCCACCTTTCGGACTTCTGGGAGGTCCGGAGGTTGTTCTTTGCCACGTAGTCGATGGTCCGCTTCTGGTAGATCGATAATAGGAACTTCACCCTCACAAAAAACACCACCACCACCGTCGTCCTCTTCTGCAGCCAACAGCGCCTTAGGATCCACCACTCCTTCGCGTAGATTCAGAGTCTCCGTGATGGCCCCTGTTGCCCGTAAAACCACAGCTCCACCCTTGATGGTATCCGATAGGCCCAGGTACTTTCCCTCCTCCCATCGATCCGTGAGGTCGTACTTCTTATTGTTCCCGAAAATCTTCCTCCTTATCATCACTTTGCTCCCAAACCGTAACAGCATAGGTTTTGTAAGTCCTAGCCTGTCATGTAGTCGACGGTTTGCCGCGTGCTGCATGGCCAGGGTCCAATACTTCATAGGGATTCCCGCCTCTGCTAAAAGCACCTTGGCCCTTGTCTTAAACCATCGTACTCCTCTTTCGGCTGCGCCGCTAGTTTGGGGCACCAATGCTTCACTCCTGGTGTGGTAGATATCGTGATCAAGTAGCCAACGATGTAGACCACGCGACGCAAATTCGGAACCTCTGTCCGTGTGAAGCCTGGCCACCGGCAGCCCCAACACCTTTAGTCGCAGTACTGCCCCTTGAGTAGCCAGCATTGCATCGCCTCCTCTCTTTGAACGAACGGGATATACCATGTAGATCGTCTCCATTTCCACCGGCTTGGTCAAGTCCCCAATCAACTTCTCCCACTGTTCCTCATCACGTTGTAGAACAGCCTCATCCTCTGGTACCTCCGCCATAGAAACCTTGAACCTTGTAGTGCCCGTCCAGCTCCTGCCCAAGCTCCTTGCCCCTGACTTAGGGCCATGCCAATCCGAGGTCTCAGTTTCCACCCCGCCGCCGATGTACTTGATGTCTGTAATTCGCGTATCATCCAATTTCCCAGGGTGTACCGGACATCCGCTAGCACCTGATGGACGAAACAATGTTTGTCGTGGAACTTCATGATGTCGAATTAGAACACCAGCCGCCTCCCTGAACTCCCACCAGTCCTCCGCAGCTTCCGCATGTTTCTTTCTTGCACCACGAAGCCCCACCAAGGATCCAGGTTCCTGTGGTTCTGGTTGCTCCTCTTGACTGAGCTCCTCTTGTTCCGAAGGTTCGTACTCACCGAGGTCCTCATCAAACACCGCGTTCTCTTCGTCTTCTGGAGCCTCCGCAACGTTCTCATCGGTAGCTCGAGGTTTCACGTCTTAATCCCAACCAACTAGATCTTCCTCACAAACTGGTTCATCTTCGGCACTCATCTTTTGTTTCGGGAACTGATACGTGAACACCAAAGCATACTTCTCACCCTTTGGCCCCGCAACTCTCACTGGGCCCAAGGTATCGGCGCTCATCACGTAGCAATCCTTGTGTAGGCACCGCCGATGAGGTCGACCCGTAGAGTTGTGGATACACTGTAGGCAATCGGGACGATGAGGTACGTGGTCATTGGCCAAGTGCCGCTCCCAGGCTCTTCTATCCACCGCCTTAAGTGCTTTCACCATCCTCGAGTACCACCCCGGACGTTGCTTCCACCTTCTCCACCCGCGGACCAAAACATGTACCATCATAGGCGCCCAAGTCGACCATTGGCCCCAAGTAGCTTCTTCACTCCGTTCATCGCGCACACCTCGGAGCTCTGAAATATCCATATTGGTAACCATAGTCGTAGGTCTCCTCAACGGGTGTCCAAGGCCGCCCTGCTCGAAGTAGATGTTGTCCAGCCAATTCTCGATGTACCACCTTTTGAACCATTCTTTTTGAAACGCCTGGGCACTGTGGTCCTCCTCTGCCTCCGAAGAGCCCCATAAAACCACCGCCACGCCATCGTCAGGAAGGTCCACATTCTGGCACATCATCTTGCGGCCTTGCTTAGCCACCTCGGCAATCATCATCAAACGGCTCAGGTGTTGCTCTGCGTGGTCCTTTGGTAGCGAGGCCATCATACCAGCCACCCTTCCCGTAGCCGCCCCCCATAGAAGCAACTCATAGATCCCACGGCCCTCCTTGAGCATATCCCACTGCGAGTTTCTCAGCTCATCAATATCCAAGGTGATGGTGTTGTTGGCATCAACGGGACGGAAAAGTTTGTCAATCTGAGAGCGTGCTCCAGAGTAGAACTTGATCACCCAGTCCTTGTGAACCAGTCGCTTCCTCATTCTCCTGTTGAAGCCCATACTCTTCATCAACTCCCAAGCCTCCTCCTCGCACTTCGGAATGTCCATAACCACTTTGATCAGTTCTTCACGAGGTACATTCCTAAGCCAAGGCATAGAAACCACCGCTCTGAAGCCGTCTTCAAACTTTCCGCTGGTCACATACTCCTGCATGCTGGCTTCCCATTGCTCCACCTGGGCTACTTGTTGCGCCCTCATCATTGCCAACTTGGTGATCTCCGCCTTCTCACGTAGCTGACCAAGCTTCTCCTCCTCAATCCGGGCGATAAGGTCCAAAGCCGTGGCCTCGTTCACCTCAGGGCATCCCGACGAAATTCGCAAAGGTATTTCCCTTCCATCTGGCGCCCTTAATATGCATTTTCGTCGCGACCATATCAACTCATACCCCAAGATCTTTACAAGGTTGCCGACCGGGAGGATCGTCTGGGAACCCGCCGCACTTGGAGAGGTTAAAAGAGTGCCCGTCTCGCTCTGTCTCATCTTTGCCACACCGTCACCCGCCACCACCACATCAACTTCTGGGGCTTGTTCCCACTCCGGCAGCTGTGCCCTCCTTAAGGGATGCGTCGCCCCCGAGTCCACCAAGGCCATCCTTGCTTCCAGCTCGTGCACTGCCGTTTTAAGCATCTTCATAGAGGGCATGGAAGCTGTAGAAGTAGCCGTTGACTGCTCAGCCATCATCTTGAGGATCTGGGTAGCGTTTTTGAGAAAGTCCTCACTGCTGGATGTGGTAGCCGGGGTTGCTGTTGTAGTAGAGGAAGTAGGTGCTGTGGTAGTGTCACCACTTGTAGCTGCTGCTGCCGAGGTGGTAGAACTCGAGTTCTCGGAAGCTGGAAGAGTGCCATCCTCGCGCTTGTCCGGCCTCACATTTTTGACCTTGGGATTCGCTGCGCTCTTCCCCCCTTCTCCTCGGCCTTGTACATCTCCTCCGGATTTCATAGGGCAATCCTTTTTCATATGTCCTTTGCCGCCACATCCTTTGCACTTGTTAGCCCGATCTTCTCGAGGTACGCTTTGCCAATCATGTACAAACTTGCAAGCCGATCTCTGGCAACCCGTGTCCGACAGGAAAAACTTGCAGGGCCTTGTAGTGGCAGTAGACGATGGTGAAGTGCCCGCCTTGGGAGTGCCCGTTGCAGCACCGTCCTGAGTCACGGCCACATTCTTAACCGTCGGAAGTGCTGCGCCTGACGCCTTTCCCCGGGCCCTGAACGAAAGCTGCTCAAACTCCGCAAGCAGGTGGCCGTGGTAGCGCAGGACGTTGTGCAAACTCGGTGCCGAGTCTAAGTCCAAACTGAACCTCATCATATTGCTCCGGAACACAACCTCAGGATGCTTTTCCAGCTGTTGCTTGGCCGCAGAGTCAAGTCCCTTCAACAATATACTCGCGTCAGGAACTTGAAGTCCGAGGTCCTGTGCCCTCTTCAGCCACCGCATCCATCGCCGTAAAACTTCCACCAAATCTGATGCTGTGGTGGGGTTGCCCGGGGTTTCAAGTGCACGTAGTACATGTTGTCTCTCGGCCGCCGACCCCGGTCTATAAATAACCAGAATACGACCAAGGATCCCCAGCGTAGTGCTAAGTCTATTTGCCATGAGCTCATTCTTCAGGGCCTCCGGAACCGCCTGTAGCAACATGCTCGCCGCCCTCTTGTCAAGCCTTAGCCACTTGTGGTCTCGAAGTTCTGGGGTGCTGTAGTCCTCGGCTCGTAGCTGTACTTTCTGCACCGTGGGTACACTTGTATAATCTTGATAGAACTTGTCCAACGAAGACATCGCTTGCGACCACCAACCTGCACTGCCATCTGTAATGTCCCCCATAGGTCCCGCCAGTCCATGCAGCCAATCCCCCACATTTATAGCAGCCTGTTCGTCAGCTTCTTGGAGTTTGGGGAGTTCTGACCCTGATACTCCTGGTCTAATAACCTCGGGACGGTTGGCAGCCATACCCATCTGTAACGCCATAGCAGCCTGTAGCTGAGACATCCCCTTCATCAACGCATCCATAGGAGCTGCCCCATGTACCCCTTCCTCTTGGCCTTGTTCTAGAACAGGAACTCCTTGTTGTCGCTGAGGTGGTGGAGAGCTGCTGGCACGCCTGACGCCAAGTAGATTTGCTGATGTAGGACCCGAGGTACTCGGTGCATGCTGACCAAAAAGGGACCCAGAGGTACTCGGTGCATGCTGAAAAATAAAACGACCCCCTTGCTCACGTCCGTGTCCCGAAAGTCCGGGTGGATTGCTTCCAGGAAAATTATCTTCTCTATCATACCCCCGCTGAGGTCCATGACCGTCTCTTGAAAGTCCAGGTGGATTGCCTCCAGAAACGTTATCACAAGAACCTCCGAATCTGACACCTCCACTTCCCTGAATGCTCGCTGCACTCTTCTGAAAGGTTTGGCGTCCATCTATCTCCGCAAACAAACCCCCTTGCTCACGACCGTGTCCAGAAAGTCCGGGTGGATTGCTTTCAGGTACTCCAGAGCCAGTGAGAACGTCACCTTCTCCTGCGCCCTCATGTCCCGATAGTCCGCGAGGATTGCCTCCTGGTAGGTTTTCGCGATGAAGGTCCTTTGGGAGACCCCCTTGCTCACGCCCGTGTCCGGAAAGTCCAGGTGGATTGCCTTCAGGTATCCCAGGTCCCACCATTAGAGCCCTTTTTCTCTCTTCACTTCCCTCACGCCGCATAAGCTCCATATTCCCACGCCTCTGGGCACTGGCCTGAGTTTCGGCCTCTCCGCGTGCAGTGACCTCCGTACTCAGTCTCTCCACTTGCAGACGAAGTCGTTGATTCTCCTCAGCCAGTCCTCTTTGAGCCCCCAACGCCAGTTCCACCTGCCGCTTGACCTCCGCCTCCAACTGCTCCTTGGAATAAGAACCTGAAGTGTCCGAAGCTGCCCCCGTCTGAGGCCTTGGTCCATACAGTTGTGGAGCCTGCGCTGTCATCTCCTGAAGGCGTCTTGACTGCATACGATCAAAGAGGGGTGGCTCTTCACCGGTCCGCACATGCGTGCCTCCAGGTGACCACACCGTCTCCTGCACCACAGTCGCCTCAATTCCGGGGCGGGATTGCGAAACCATAGTGGCTTGTCTCATATATTCGCCAAGCCTTGAAAACCATCTAACCGCTGCAGCACCAGACTGAGCCAAATTTCTCCCATGCGAAGGTTGATTCGCCACTTCTCCTGTCCGCGTAGTGCTCGACAAAGGGGAAGGGAACGGAGAAGGCCACCAAGGTCCAAGGTTGTTAGCTGGCCGACTTGTTTCCAAAGCAGCATGTGGTAGTATAGGTCTATTGCCCTCTGGTTCCGGACTCATCGCCGTCGCCGCCGTAGTAAACACATCCGCACTGCCCGCAGAACCAACGTCACGTTGGGTTCCGTTCGAATTGGAAGCAGCCTGTGTCTGCATCTGCACTCGCACGCCCTCTGAAGCAGATTGTCTTTCCGCGTCCGTTGTTCCGGTCGCACCCAACAACCCACCTGTAGCCAGAGCCCTGCGGTATTCTTCATCTGCTCCATCTGGCCACGAAGTACGTGCGACACCATTAGGCATCACAGATTGCTGCTGTTGGCGAGCCGCAGCCGCCGCGCCACTTGGGCTCATCACCTGTTGCTCTTCACGAGCTGGGTTCTCTGCAGGTGTTACGTGCGGGTCATCGTTAGTCGCAGGGGCCATGCTAATCTTCAAGCGAGCACCCTGCTAAACTGCACTGTTTTCTTGAGCCATTGCATCCGGTTT
>CAJNJA010012372.1:0-13157 GCA_905231915.1 Symbiodinium necroappetens | reverse complement strand
AAAAGTGTGCTGAATGCTTCTCTTGCATGCGGGTATCTGCGGGTACAGTGGGCACGCGAATTGATGCCTACCGGGTGTTTGTCTTCAAAGCCAGGCGAGTTTCAAGATGTGGTCAATGGGCTGCGATTCCAAAGCTGCCGCCTCAGAGTCACCCGGAAGCTTGGACTGGACACCAGTCGTTGCATCGACAGTGCTGTATCTCAAACCTGCCGCCTCGGCGCCCCCAGCATTCGTCTGATCCAAGGTGCAGCGCGAGCAGCAGAGAACCGCTTCTTTCAGGCGACAGCTTTAAAACAGAAAGAGGGCGCATCCATGGAGCAGAGATGACTAAGCATGTGTAGCATGGCCTGGCAGTTGCAGTTAGATTACTGACAAGATTTCATGACAGACTCATTCTTGTGTTCTCATTCCGGATTGCTGACTGGAATTCCACCGCTCTCACCGTGCGCACAGGCAAATTAGACTTATGCATCTCCGGGGAAGGGGGAGGGAGGGGAAGGGAGGGAGAGGGAGGGAGGGCTTTCCTTGATGTCATCTCAACTGGCAAGGAAGGCCGGATGCTGCAGCGCGAAGAGGACAGAGAGGGTGCCTCGTTCTGAGAGGCTTCATTCACAAGTCAGTGGACTGCACCGTTCTGCACAGCCTGCAGGAGCCGAAGTGGCATATGGCAGCAGAAGGGATGCTGACTGGCGAGCCACGTGGAGCTGGCACAGAATTCTGGTGAAGCCCACATGTCGTCCAAGCTGCGACGTTTGTCCCGACAAGCTCTGCACATGCTTTCTAAGCCACAGATAGGATCTGCTTCAGTCATGCTGTATTTGAAGGGTTTTGCCAGCTTTGCCAGGCTTCTTCTTTCCTGAAATGCTGGAGATCCTGGTTGCTGTCGCAGCCCCACCAAGCTCTGTGACTTTGTTCGTGTCCATGCAGCTGTTCGACAAGAGGCTCTTTGCAATCCACCAGCCGAAGGCATCCTTCCACACGCCTCCCCGGCTTTACTCGGAGCCCATACAGGACTGGGCGTTCCGGTTCCGCTTTTTGGATCGCTTGATGGCTTCCTTTCGGTGGGTGAGCGTTCACTCCCCTGCTACTTCTCATCCACAAGTGTGTCTAAACAGATGGTGCAACGTGCAATTAATTTTTAGGCAGCGTGTTCTCATTGAGTATGGTTCAAACAAGGCAACTATAATTAAGCCTTCAAGCGGATTCGGGTATCCCAGCGACAGGACCGTATCGAGCGCATCCATGAGATTTTTGGTGACTTGCTGCAGCTGCCACGGGAAGAGGAAGGGCGCGCCGGGAGCTCGGACCCGCGGCTGCGGCCCAATGAAGCAGAGATGCCTCTTATGGTCGTGACTGTGGGGACATGCCGCGTCGCAGCTTCAGAGTGTCGTGCTTGTTTCAGGCCTTCAGGGTGGATCTTTACTTGAAGGCGGGATGCAACCGCCATTGCACACGATCTCTGGCAGACCAGCTGCCCTCGGCATGGGATATTGCCAACGCCGCTGATGCTGGATGGTTTCACCTCCGTGCAGTGAAAGTCCTCTAGCTTTGCAGCCTCCAGCTGAAGTAGTATGCCCTGCTCCGGGCAGGCCACCACAGGCTTTCACGATACGTTGGGTGCTTGGATTTGCGGCTCAGACCTGTCACCTGGGCCTTGATATCCTCGGTCTGTTCTGCACCCGATAGTACAAACTTTTGTTGTAGAAGCGGCTCCTCAGCCACCACGGAGAATGCAGTGTATCCCAGGTAAATTCAAAGTCCTTCCTGCGGACATCAACCCATGATAACATGTTGCATGCCGGCCTGCAAAACAATCCCTTTTCTGCATCCAAGTTGTGCTTGGTAGCTCCTTGCAGTTTTCATTTCGCCTTTGTCAAGGCAGGAGCTGGCAGAAGAGTTGGAGATCAGTCCCCAGAGCCTGGATGAGGTGATGCAAGCGCCAGATCCCTGGATATGTGCTGCGCGTGAGATGCTGCCCACTTTCCTGGCGAAGCTTTACTGCGACCTGCGTCGTCAGGATTGATGCAGAGCTGCCTTTGCTCGCCGAGAGAAAGGCAGTGCTGGGTGCATTTGGATGTGCGTGAGACATATTAGCTTGTTGGAGTGGGGGTCGCAGGGTCGGAACAGGTACGTTGTGAACTTGGCTGTCCGGCGGGTGTGCCGAAGATGGTGGAAAATGCCATGACAAAGTTACTTCTGACACTGCTTTCTAGCTGAAGGATCCCCACATTCCGAAGCCGCCTGCGCACGTGGTGGATAAGCTCCCCGTCCAGCCGATGACCGCAGATGAGCGAATCGTATCGGCCTTAGCTGCGCATTCACACAGAAAAACGAAAGGTCCTGATGCCATGTGACATTGCTGCCGTTATCACAGAATCTGAGGACGACATGCAGAGGACGACACCTGAAATCGTTCGACTGGATACAAGACGGCCCACAGTTGGTGGGAGTGTGCTTCGCAGCGTTGCCTTGAGCACTTGCACAGTCGGGTGCAGAGAGCTTCAGCTTTGACCGGCTTTTTTCGGCAGGAGAAATCCCTTGGGCAAGACAGTAGCCGGTGGCAAGAAGAAGGGGCAAGCCCGACACTGTTTGGGGTGTGTGTATGCGGCATGGCATGGGTGCTGCCGACGTAGGCGAGTGGCCTCGGGTCTTGCTACTGCTATACCCAGGTGAGTGTAAGGAGGCCACGTTCCTCACCTTACAGTTGCACATGGCAGGAAGAAGGCAAAGGGTGCCAAGCAGCCCAAGAAGCGGGAGCTTTTCTACGGAAAGCTTCCGGTGAAATGGAACCAGGCCCGATCGTTTGAAGCCCATCTCTGGCGTTTGGGAGACACTGCAAAGTTTGGCGGAAACTGATACTCGTACTGCAAGTGTAGTAGAAATGGCTGCTGCTGCTGCTGCTGCTGCTGCTGCAGCATTGGCCGTTGACGCATGCTGCCCGTCAATATCCCGCTAGGACCCTATTCCCCTACATAGTGAACAGTCGAAGCTATAAGAAAAGTTAAGACCGTACAAACCCGGACCCTCCATAGGTGGAGCTTCAAGCTGTAGCAATGCCAGAGCGGATCACCAGCTGAGATCCCTACGAAGTTCGGAAACCCTGGCCATGACCTTACAGAAACCAAAGCGCGGGTGACTATCAGTGTGTCCCAGGTACAGTGGCTGGGGAAAAGACCAGAGCCACCAAAAGTTGTGATCCCTCCGATGTGGCGGGGACTCGGGTTGGGATGTAAGGCAACTTGAGCCTGCTCGCTGCACCGCAACGCTGCGTGACGAGTGCGGCAGGCAGACGGACAGCAAGGCAGCGATGCTGCGGCCGCGGCCTCTGCTCTCAACAATCCATGTGGAGCCGGAATTAATTTTCACATGTTAATGTTTCTGCGGGAGCCACCAGGAATCTGGACGAACACATCCTGCAGGAACGTGAGGAGGCAGCAACCTTCGTTCCCGGCAAAAGCAGTCTCTCCGTCATGGTGTGCTTGGCTGTGCTCTCGCTGGTCTTGATGCAATCCTCAGGCATGTCGCACTGATCAGTTCATTAAGTGAGTGTATTGAGTCGGAAGCTTCGCAGCTTAGGCCGTGGAGAGTCCCAAGTGCCTCAATTGCTGAACGCTTCAGTGGAGTGAATTAGCCTGCTCCTCCTGCAGTCGCGGGCCTTGAACACTCCATCCACTGGCTGGGTTCTTCGTCTACAGCTCATTGTGCCTTGGTGGCGCTTCGGCGCGAAGTTTCGGGCTCTGCTTCTCGGCTTCTCGGTGCCCGAGGATGAGCCCTTGCGGGCGCCTGTGTGCTCGAAGAGCGAAGAGGCTAGGCAGATGCTCGCCGCTCTCACCACGGATTCCTCGCACCCCGCAGCTTGCGGCAGGTGACCACACTGATGGAGGCAGCATCGGCTTCCCGGAGGCGCGTCCGTTGCGCTGTGCTGCTCTGGGAAGGCTTTGGATTAGCTGCTACTGTATGCGCCTCCGAGCTGAGGCTTCGGCAGTACGACAGCGCCATGGCCCTCCTTATCCGGGCCCGGCAGCTTTGGGTGGCGGTGGAGGCACCACAATGGAGGGCGTGAATTAGGGAGAGCAGCGTGGAATGTTGCCGTGAAACGAGGCCAGACAGCCGAGGGCAGCAGAGTGGGAAGATGTGCAAGCCTTGGTGCCTACGCACACCCCTCAGCTTGGAGCCAAGAGATGCAGCTCGCACGCAAGTCTGATGCAGATGATTGCAAGGCCATCTCCTTGGAGCTCAAGCGCAGACAGCGCGAGTCCGATGCAGAGGCCAGTTGTTGCCATGGAAAAGTCTGCCACCCGCTTTGCGTGGAGGTGGGCAGGAGCTGCCGAAGCCGGGAGCCTGGAGGAGCCTGGAAGCTTGCAAGAGCGCCGCATTCTAAAGCAGCTTGTAGGCTTCAGGGCCGTTCGAACCGGCGAAGCCTTCTAGAAGAAATGCATGGGAAACTCCTGTTGAGTCTCCGGTAGATTCTCTGCAGAGAGGATGGGCCGGCGGACAGGCATGTGATGCGCCACACTCATGACAAGCTCCGGTGCGACTCTGAAGTGAGTGAGAAGAGGAACATGACGAGATGGCGGTTAGTGTGCCTCGTTGTCGATGAGAACTGGTGTAGGACCATGTTGGCATGTATGGGCATTGGCTTTCCTCCGGCGTAGAGCTGCGATTCGAGCACTGGTCCCGATTCGAGCAAGCACGGCGAGTCAAGCACCAGCGATTAAAGCACACCAGCTGTACTTGCGACGGCAGGTCTGGCTTCCTCAGAAGACAAATCCCCGAGCCAGACTCCAAACCAGATAAACGTCATGCTGCCACTTGTGGCGCTTTCCGGCTCGGCCTGATACTGCGTCTGGCAGACAAACACACTTTTCTCGCGCAGAAGCCATGCACGTGCACATGACACGCAATCGAACGACATCATAACTGGAGCTTCGTCCTCAGATGGAGCATTGACTAGGACCAGGAGGAGCTGGATCGCACCATTTTCCCAGATGATCTCGGCGGCCGAGCGCTCAGCCAAGGTTTTCGGTTCGTCGTTGAAACAGACTATTGAGAAGTATCTTGACAGGCGCAAGGCATGAGCGTGAAGCTCGTAAGCCGATCAAACCCTCAGCATACACGCGCGTGTTTCAGGACGGCACTCCAAAGGCATGGCCGTTGGTCGCAGCCGCACAGAGACGCTGCCGCGAGACATACGCATTCGGCTCGGATGGACCACCAGCTTGAGATTCGGTGTCAGCCGGCAAGCAGAGCAGTTTTCAGGTGCTGGAGAGCAGATTCATCGGAGCATGACTGATCGGTTGGGGCGTACCAGCCCCGTTCCCAGCCGCCGCTGGAGGTGAGCAGCCTGCTCGTCGACAGAGTAAGACTGTGTCTGCTAGAGGTGGCCATCCCGCACGGTAGCACCGGATGCCGTCTTGTCTTGCAGCCCCAAGGTCCGGAGAGCGATGACCGAAGAACCGGCCTGTTTTGCCCGTTGCCGAAGGGCGCATGGCTGGCCTCTTTGCTGGCTTTCCTGCGCAGTGTCTTTGCTCTCAGAGTCGGTTTGCCCGAGATTGATTTGGTGAGGAAGACCGCAGAGAACAGCATCTCTGTCACCATCTCCCCCCCGCTCACTCTCTCTCTCTCTCTCTCTCTCTCTCTCCGTCTTTCTCTCGCTGTGCATCTTCCGTGGCAGGGGCTATGCCGCATGCACCTCTGGACTCCCTGGAACGCCGGCGCCAACGAATGGCTTCAAGGGGCTCGTTTCAGCAGAGTCGGCGAACCCAGTTGCCAGTGGTTCTAGTGAGCTGCAGAGCCTTTCTGGGGCTGTAGCGGCAGCGCAGCTGTAGTCCTCTTATTCCTAGAATCTAGCCTGGCCGTCTCATGCCGGATATGCCGGTTTCAGGCGACGCCCCGCAGTCGGCACGTGGCCGCTCACCCACGAGTCGAGCCAGCACTCGAAGCCCCGGTGCAACGAGGCCCGCCGGCCATGGCTTTGTCTCAGGCTTTCAAAAGGCAACCCTTCGAAGTGCAAAATGCTCCATTCGAGCTTTTAAGGTTCTTTAAATTAAAGTTTCTCTTGGATCCTGCACCGCCAATGCGGTTCTCAGAAGGTCTTGTGGGCATCAGAGCAATGGAGCCAATGGAGTTGGGAAACTTATCCTCAATGTGGCAACTCTTCGCTAAATATTCGAAAGAGGAGCTTCGAGGACTTGACAAGAACACGACTGCTGTGACTGCCTAGCACGCAATAACTGTGACCCCTCGCATGCGTGCAAGAGGCATGGTCTGTCTTTTGATCACTACATGAAATTAACCGCACACACCGTGCAACGACGACGTCAACGAAACAGCAACAACAACAACAACACCAGCAGCAGCAGCAGCAGTAGCAGCAGCAGCAGCAACAGCAACAGCAACAGCAACAGCAACAACAGCAGCAACAACGGTAGCAACAGCAACAACCACAAGACTACTCCTGCCGCTGCTGCTGCTGCTGCTGCTACTACTCGTAAATTGTAGTACTCCTGCTATTGCTCATGCTGCTGCTGCTACTACGACGACCACTACGGCAACGGCTGCTGCCGCCACTATTTCTACTGCTACTACCTTCGCTGCTGCCACTGCTACCACCACCACTGCTACTGCGATGGCCACTGCTGCTGCCCCTGCTGCTGCTGCTTCTGCTGCTGCTGTTGCTGCCACTGCTACCGCTACCGCCACCAGTGCTGCTGCTGCTGTTGGTGGTACTACAGCTACTTCTAAGCTAAGCTAAGCTAAACACCACGACTACCGCTACTCCTGCTACTGCTGCTGCTGCTGCTGCTGTTGTTCCTATACATACTTCATACACCCATACATGTGCGCGTGCACACACACACACACGCACGTAGGTAGATACATATACATATACACTTGCATCTACACATACACATATACATACATACACATACATATGTATATATATATATGTATATATATATATATAGTATACATACATATACACACACACATGTACATCTGTGCATACAAAAATACATGTGTGTGTCTATATGTACGCGCATATATATATATATACATCTGTGTGCATAGACAAGTATCCATGTACACACAAACATACATGTGCTCTGCAACATTCCGCCCCAGAGACATTGCCGAAGTCGGTTTGGTTATGAGGAGTCAACAAGCGTTGCATGAATGTTCGCGCCTTGCGCAAGGAAGTACAACCCCAAGACAGACTTTCCGTCTGCGCTGGGTGATCAGGAGGACCTCGAGCGAATCCCTCCACAGGCCTGGCGGAAATCTGCCAAGTCCATGGTGTAGCCAGCAAGTGCATGCCAGGCGGCGCTCTTCTTCTTCTGTGAGCTGGCATCCCTACATTCTACCGTGCAGGAGGACGAATCGTTTGCATTGTCTTAAACCGAGAATGAGCCATGACTGGCAGGATGAGCTCGCTGCGCAGCTGCTCTGGCGCGCTTTGGAACACAGCAGGAGGCGGGATAACAGGGAGTGTCTGTTTCAGACATTGTGGGAATTACGTAGACTCAGGACTTATCACTCGACCTCTGAAATTAGGGTCAGATGTGTCGGCAGCAAGTCGCAGGCTCCCGGCACAGGATGCAAACGTGGCGATGGTGTGGAACGGTGCCGAGCTCGGTCGCTGGCCGCCGCGAGGTTGACCTCTGACATCTTCTGACTGTTTGACTGCTTCATGTCTAACACGGTTCGTGGTCCACTGCACGCCTCCGCACTTCTTGCAAGCCCAATCAATCCGTTTTGAAGCTTAAGGAAAACAGGTGCAATGGCCGTTTCACGCAGCACTGCATGTCTGCAACATGCTCTCAACGCCTGCATTGAGAACACGAAGGTGGACAAAACTAATGGCAATGCTCAGAGACATCCATATCTGCTATGCTAGGATCAACTAGCCGGCAACTACCTTGTCTAAATTCCAGGGTCCTCTGCCCGAGGCCTCGGTCGAGTGGCTTTCCACATCGGCAGGTTTGAAGATGCCACGCGCCTCCACATGCAGCCACCTTACAGAACGGGGCAGGGTCGGCAGTGTCCTCATGATGTCGCGATGCATTGCATGGAGACTGTTGAGGGAGACGTCGAGGATCATCTGTTCAACGTTTCGAAAAGGGATTAGCAGTTCAATTCGCGGCGTGGTGGTCGCAATGCCGTCATGTCCTGTTTTTAGTGTAAACAGCATCGCTACGTTTGACCGGCCTGTGAAGATCTGTGAAGCCCACGGTAGCTGCAGGCGGGCCCGTAGCATTCGTGAGAAGGCCCTCGGTGGGCCTGGGCCTTGGTCGTTCTGGAGATGAGTGGGCTTGGGAGGTACTACGTAAGTCCTGCTTTACCGAGATGCTCTCCTCTGTCACCCCAAGGGATACCATCGACACGGCCACTTCTTACAACAATCTCGCCTGCTGCCTCGCTGCTTTGGACCGGCACACAGAGGCACGGCCACAAAGTCTGCTGCAGCACTTGCTCGGAAATCATCTCTAATGTGTGCAAAGCCATACGGTCATGACGGTTGCTGTACCTAGCAAGCTTGCACAGCAACTTAACTTGTGCATGCTGCTTTTGTTGCTAGCACGAGAGCAAGAGTGCAGGCAGCGGCATTTACGGAGCTTGCTGTGGAGATCTTAAAAGAACTGGCCGGAGAGGACATTGTGCATCAGGTGCTAGACGATGCCTGTTTCATCGCACAGTTGCTAACTTGATAGCCAGCCAGACTTTCCAGTTTGTGGTCTTCGTCTGCAGACAGCGCAAGCTGCTTATGTTGCTGTCCACAACGTTTGTCAGTAGCGCACGACATGTCCTCCACACGGAGCACTTGTGCTGCTTCCTGGCCGTATGATGGATGTCGGGTCCAAAGCTGCGAAAAAAACATCTGGATCATGACGGGGCTGCATTCGCGTTTGGCGTCAGCCGGTGCCGAGACAGCAGCCTCATCCTGCTGTTCGTCTTGTGTTAGAACCAGTGCGCGTGCCGAAAAGTCTCTTGTGCATGCCATGCATAAAGTCGTGCATGTCTGACGCTATCTGTACTCTTCCATTCTCTATTGTTCGTGCCTCCAGTCAGACAGAGCAGGCTACAAGCACTGGCCACAGAGCTTTCGATCAGCATATGATAGCCCTCAAACGTCCTATGTCTGACTTTGCGCTGTATCCAGCCAGGACCATCCGAGGACCTTGACGGCAAGCCGGAACCTGACCAAGGCCCTCTCATGTTTAATGTATATGTGTATATATATATACACATATATACACATACATATACGGATACGTACACAAAAACATATATATGTATGTATAGTATATATGTATAAGTACACTTAGTTAATGCATTGGCTCATAAGTTACTGTTTGGTATCTTTATCTATTCAGCTGCTTAATGACTTTTACTTGTGCATGTGTTTGCTTTCGCCCTAGGATGCAACTAATCTAACAGAGGCGGAAAATTACGAAGCTTGGCCGGGACAGAACGATTCGAGAAGAATTCATTTTACCTTAATCTCGTTGGCTTGATTACGAGTGGAAGCTCCGGATCAGGGGGCTCAGTTAGGCCATCGTTGTTGTTTGTTTCCTTAACTAGAATGCATGAACCTCAACACTTGTTCTCGGATCGAGACTGCATCCGACAGCTGGTAGAGCTGGCTTTGGCTTTGGAACCGTGGCCTTAGATCGAAAGCAACAGCATGTCAACGCAGGCAGGGCTCATCATGAAAGATGGGTCGATGCAGTGGGCAGAACCTTAAACAGGGCAGAGTGCTGGAGTTGAAAGCCAAAGGTACGCACTGCTCCGAAAAAGATGTCGCTGGAGGCACAGCGCGGAATTGCATCCACCATCAGAGGTTTCTGAGTTTGTTGCATTCGAAGCACAGGATGTCTGTCATTTTGGGCAATGAATCACGCTTGTTGAAGGATTCCTTTGAGTGAAGCGATATTGCTAGTGCGTTGCAGGCGCCCCATCTGTTCAGCTTACCTTTGCACGCCTGCCGCTCAGGGTTTACGGAACACGCATTAATGCAGCAATCTGTCATGAGCCTTGTAGCGACACTCACCCTGAACAACCAGTGGAACTAGAGGGCTGCATCTGCGTGCTGGGCGTTCCCGCACGTCTTTCTGCGCTGAGGACTTCACAGCAGCTTTGCGAGGGCCCGTGCCCGAGGTTCCCAGAGCGGTGGACCCTATCCGCCCTATCCTGACACTTTTTTTTCCTGTGTAGTGTTTGCATTTTTATGAATTAGCCATGCTGGTTGCGATTACGCTAAACAATTATTCTGGGCCGTGTGTGCAGGTAAATGTAGTTACCGGTATTGCATGTCTCCCTGATGTATTGCCTCAGGACATAGACCTGGGCAGTCGAGTAAAATTGGAAATTCATCCTAGGCGGCGCAAGAAGAAGAAAAAGAAGTCTCGAAGCGGGCTGCAGCCTCGGTTTGGCCATCTACTTGCAGCAGGTTGCAACTTCCGCCCAGGAGAGAGGACCCCCAACAGCAACGCTTGACTGCGAGATGTGTGCTTCAATCCTCCTGTTCAGTCGAGTGCTCGTTATTCAATCCCCCGAAACGAATGCGGACCATCAGGGGTCTGAATTCTGGGCAGCAGGTCGAGCAAGAGCAGCAAAAGCAGGAAATGAGGTGGCAGGGTTGAGCAGACCCAGAGCACATTCCGAAGCCAGCACATCGTCGCATCAAGTCAGCTCATCGTCGCATCAAGCGTGTGTTGGTTGTGCTCGATTCAGATCTTATGCTGGTCGTCGGAATGGCAGAACGGTTAATGTCCGGCTGCTAGGTGAGTCCGTGCAGTGTCGTTAATGGCGATCCGTGCCGAAGAACGGCGTGGGGGTATCTGATAGAGACGCCTAAGGCGCACAGATCAGAAGGTTGCGGATACCGCACCCTGCCGACAAAAAGCCCAGAGTTTGCGTCTACACTTCTCCGTCGGGGCATGATTTTGCAGGCCTCATTAGCTTCCTCAGCATCGCCTTCAAGCTCGCAATTCATGGCCCCTAAGTAATTATCCGTACTGCCCGCTCTAGACTAGACACCTGCAACTCAAATTATGATCCTGCTGGCATTTCCCAGGAAAGGAAAGCATCTGTGGAACAGATGAGGTTTTTGGCCACGTGTTGTTTGTGCGGCGTGGTTGGTGCGCAACAATTAGCGCGACACTCTCTACCAGTTTCTCAATGGCGAATGAATTCGAGGAACTATTTACAAGCTGGCGACGCCCGCTCCTTCTCGCTGTCGGAGCAGACTGGAGATGCTGACCAGTTGCTGTGTCAGGTTGGCTCTGTCATAAGCGCAGGCTTGCCGGGACGTTTGCCTTGGAAAGAGCTGTTTGAAGCCCATGCTGTTGCATCTCTAGCGACACTAGGCAGAACAACTCGTTCCACTGCGGAAGCAGACTCGGGGTTTATTTAGTTCTCGAAATAGAATGCCTGGGGGGTGTTATTTGTAGTAACATAGACACCCATGAGCCAAGGAATCGCTACTTCCCTTCCCACCTCAACATCGTGGAGCCTTGTGCTGGCTGCGGCCTTCTTGCTGTGTTCCTCGTCCTCCTAAACCGACGTCGTCATGTGCGATGCTCGGACAAGCAGCGGCCCCGCATCGCACGCGAACTGGCGCAGTGCGTTGAGAAGGAATGGCCTTTCCTTGCCCATCAGATTCGATGGGAGGAGGCAGACCTTCGCAAGTCAACTTTGACAGTCGCTCCAAGCGAACTAATTGTTTCTTGCCATGCCTGCAGTTTTCTATCTGACGAAATGATCTTAGCTGCAGAGCAGAACCGCAGACCTCTCGTTTTGGTACCTTGTTGTTATGAGACGCAGCCCAATCTTCCCGATCGTCCCTGGCTGCCAAATTGGTCCTGGAAGAGATGGCCCTGGCTTCTAGAGGGGGAAACCAATCGACTCGGGCGCTCAACGATCCACACAGCTCGCGTAGAGTTCTTGAAAGCAAAAGGCTACGACGTCGTGATGGATGAGATTGACCGGCAAATCACCGAAATGAATCGCGTCATCATCGCACGCCCAGCCTAGCGAATTCGCAGCCGCGCTTGCTGATGGTCACGAAATGCTCCAGCGCTGGTTTCCGCTCGAGCAGAATGATACCTGCAAATGTCCTTTTATTGGAATCTGGAAGGGCAACATGAGCATCCAAGCAGACATGCTGAACAGCGTGGCTTGGCTGCTGTCCTGTTCGGCTCGTGGCGCAACATCTTGGGAGAAGGGTGAGGTGGTATGCCAGCTGAAGCACGGCTCTCGTTCTCCAAGATGCATGTTTTGATAAAACGAACGAACATTAGTGAGTTATATACGTATATATATATTGAATTTCTCACATTATTAGTTTTGCATCTATGAATATTGAAAATATTTGAAGGTCTTTATCTTCGGATTTTTATTCGGACTTAAGATATAAATTGAAATATAATGTCCGCGAAAGATTCGCGATAGGTCCGCAAAAGGAAAACAAAAAGTTGCAAAAAATAATATGTAATAGGTTTGGGGCGCGTAAAATTAAGAAATATCGTTTTATTATCGATTCCTAGCTATAAATAATTAATATCATATTAGATTTATATTAATGGTCGTAAATATTAAAGATAAGGTTAAGGATATTATTCGAATAAATCTATGATAGTTTATCGTAAAATAGATTTTTAATAATTTTCTAAATTCTTTTTAGTCGATGATTTGATGGAGATAATTTTATTATTTATATAATTATTAGATTCTTATATAGTATTAAATAGATATATTTTTAGAGACCGAGTCGTTATGAGAGTGTGTTTTTTTGTATTTTCGTAGTACTATTAAAATATTATCTCGATATGTTATATTTAGATTTGTATATTTATGTAGATATATAGGGGTTAATATATATATGTCTTAATTATTGTTACTCGATATATAATTTTCATTATATAACTTTCATTAAATTTTTTTATTCTTTTATTTCTCCGACAAATAGAATATTTTTGCTTAGGTGTTAGTTTATTTACACATACTGTACATATCTCTGTATCTGCTTCGAAAAAATTATACTTATTATAACATTTTCTGGAATTCACAAAACTTAATAATTCTGCCTTCTCTTTACGACAAAAACCCTGACCCGTAACATCGAAAAGCCCTTACCAAACCACCTTACCAATTAT
>CAJNJA010012370.1:756-13158 GCA_905231915.1 Symbiodinium necroappetens | reverse complement strand
AAACCCTAAACCCTAAGCCCGAAACCCTAAACCGTTGCCTAAACCCTAAACCCTAAACCCGAAGCCCGAAACCCTAAACCCTAAACTCTAAACCCAAAGCCCTAAACCCTAAACCCTAAACCCCAAACCCTAAGAGGGCCTCGCCCTCCAGGACGTAGCCGTCCGCGCGGCCGCACTGCCCGGGCCTCGAGGCGATGCAGGCCAAAAGGCGGCCGCTCTGGAACTGCTCCTCAGGGTTTAGGGTTTAGGGTTTGGGGGTTTAGGTTTAGGGTTTTAGGTTTAGGGTTTAGGGTTTAGGGGTTTAGGGTTTTAGGGTTTAGGGTTTAGGCAACTGCTCCTGAGGCTCTCTTGGGTACTGCCCCCAGGGAGTATCGGTGTAGAGGGCTACCATTACGGGCCGTATATCTCTATCCATATGCGCATTACTGCGTGGGAGCGGTATCCAAAGGCTCTCGCCCTCTCCATCTCTACTGTTTTTGAGGGTTTGGGGTTTAGGGCTTTAGGGTGTAGGGGACTCTCTCTGAACTACTCTCGCTTTCTTTGGGTGGGCTTAGGGTTTAGGGTTGAGGGTCTAGGGTCTAGGGTTTCGAGTTTTGGGTTTGCGGGCTTAGGGCCCAAGCTTTAGGATTTAGGATTCAGAATTTAGAATTCATTTTTGGTAGAGGGGTGTAGTATGAAGCGTATTATAAAGGGTTCAAGACGATAAGGATTGCTGTAAGTGGCTACTATAAGAAGATAAGAAGTGCTATCGATTTTGTTTAGAGCTTAGGGTTGGTCGAGAGATTGCTATAAATATATTCCTGTAAGGACTACTGGAAGGTTTTGGTGTTCGGGGCGGGGTTGGGGTTTTGCGGGTCCTACAGGACTGCTCCCCAGGACTTCTCTCAACGTCTTTAGAGGGCTTGGTGGATTGGACTTGTAGATGGTTCTTATGAGGTGCTTTTAAGTCTGAAAAGTCGTTCACTGGGTCCTTATGAAGGCTTTTTACGGTTCCTCTAGGTTTGGGATTCTTTGTGCCTTAGAGTTTCGGGAATTCGTACTTGGAACTATCGGCCACTCGCAAGCAAACGCAGGGCACAGGAGTCAAGCTGATGTAAACCCTAAATATTACGATCCTTCTGATACCCAAAAATAACCAGAGACGCCTTTCGGGGCTGGCAACTGTGAGGGTTGTAACGAGGCCTTCGTTTGAACGAGCTTTGCCAGAACGTTGCTGCATAACTGCATAGAAACTCTTACAAGGTGATACTCTGACCTCTGCTTCAAGGCTTTAGGGGTGTCAAGCTTGAGTGTGGGGGTCATTAAACCCTAAACCCTACATGCTTTACATCATAAACCCAAACCCCCAACCTGCCCCAAAATCCCAACGAGTCCTCCAGCAGGGTGTCCAGCTTAGTCCTCGGGCGGCAGGGTTCCACACCGGTCCAAGCCGTTCTATGATACAGTTCAGGGTTTGGGCCCCAGGGTTTGGGAATTTGGGCCCTAGGGTTTGGGAATTTTGGGTTGACTGTTCCGAGAGTTTCTACAGTAGGCAAGCCTAGACGTAGATTATCAGGCAGCATAACGTTTGAGGTTCAAAGTTCAGGATCGAGGTTCCGAGACGGCGATTAAACCTGAAACGTTTCAGGGTTTGGGGTTCAGGGTTTAGGGACAGGAGTTCTGAACCCTCTACACCCACAAAAAAACACACACGCAAGACCCACAGGAGCTTCTGGACAGCGCGCTGCTCTTTGGGGATGGAACATTTAGGAAATGTAGGGTCTACTCTCAGGATCATGGGCAGTCCTGAACAGATTGCAAGGTAAGGCGACTTCTATGGCTATGACTGCTTGCTCCACAATTAACATATTAAGGTGCTTACAACCCCATACACACAGATATATATATATATATACATACATATATATATATATATATGTATGTATCACATTGTGTTATATTATGTTTATGTTAGACTATTTACTAGACTAGACTATACTAGACTAGACTAGGCTAGACTGTACTATACTGTACTATACCATACGATACTATACTATCTTACATTACATTGTATCATGTTATGTTGTCTTATATTATGCTACATGATATTATCTATATCATGTTGTGTTATGTTATACTATAACATATTATATTGTACTATGTGATAACAAATGTTAGATCATAAAATATATGTCATAACATATGCAAAGTTCTATCATAGTATGTTGCATTGTATATTATGTTATATTATCTCACATCATACCATATCATATTATATGACATTACCTTATATTATGTAGATCTACCGATGAATCTTTCAGCAGGGTTTGAAGGCTTGAAGTTTTGCCACCCCTTTGGGCTTAACCTGAGGCCAAGGTGCTTGGAGGCACGTGCCTTCTGCTTTGCGATGACATGGCGGCTCAGCTTCACCTACCCGGAACTCGAATCGCAGACCCCGGGCTCGAAATCTTATGCCTGGGGCTTTTGGGGCTTTGGGCTTTGGGAGTTCACTTCGGGAGGGCGGGAGGGCTTCGGGCAGGAGGGACCCGAGACTGATCCGCAGATTCACAGACAAGCCCTCAAGTGGATGCAATCCTGAACCCCTAAAGGGGTGATAGGTTCCCAACTACACAGAACCCCAAAAGTAGTGAATGCCCCACACCCTCCCCAAAAACAAAACGTAGCCCGAATCCCCCGACAATGTACAGAAAGCCGTGACACTAGTAGAGTATGGTGAGTGGCAAACCCCTTAAAGGGGCGGGCTTTTATCAAAACTCTACTGCACCGACCAACCAGGGTGATATGTATATACATATATATTTTAACTTGTATTATGTTATATATATACACACATTGATAAACAAACACCACAACAGTGCCTCCTCCTTTTCCTCCTTCTTCTCGGTCTTGTCACCTCCACAGAACGCTTCGAGGCTTTCGAGTTTTAGGGGGCTGATTAGGGTTTCGCGTCCAGGGTTGAAATGAATAGCGTTGGGGCTCTGAGACCAGGCTGCTCTGGACACAAGCCAAGGTGGGGGTTTAGAGTTTAGGGTTTTGGGTTTAGGGTTCAGGGTCCCTTGAGGGACATCCGTGCCGAAGCATTTACAACCGTGTCGGCACACGGAAATAAGAAGACTCCAACAAAGTCGCGAACCTAAACCCCTAAGCCCCGATCGAAACCCAGAGCACCTCCAAGAATAAACCGTACATCTCAGCCCCTACACCCCGCAGCCACACCCTAAAGCCCCAAACCCTCAAACTAGGGGAAAAGGGAGGAGGTGTCTAAAACCGTTGTTGAGCAATACTTGTCTTACCTTCGGGGGTTTTGTAGGCAGTGTTCTGGAGCCATCGACAAGCCACTTCTCCATGCCTGCCAAGCCCTGTATTCCTTTAAGTACAGGAAAAGCCTCTGGGCCCGTCCTTCGTATCGGAGCCCCCTAAACCCTTTATAAGCCTTACACCACCAAACCTAAGAACCCTAACAGCTCTAAACCCCCAGACCCCCTAAACACTGTAAAGACCACTTTGATGCAAAGACACTACAGAGAAGAGAACGGAAAGAAGTAATCCCCCCAAGGGGCCTCCCTTCTTCTTCCTGCCAAGGTCGACTCCATACTTCTTCTGGTAGTACTGCATGAAGGGGTGGGCATCGATCCTTGGAAACACGGGAAGCTAGGAGTTCTTGGAGGAGGATTAGTAGTAGTCGCCGTCGCCGCGGTAGTGTGGTAGCGGCAGTGACAGCGGCAGCGGAAGGTGTAGGGGTAGCGGTAGGGGTAGGGGTAGGGGGGTAGGGGTAGTGGCAGTGGCAGGGGCGGTGGCAGCGATAGTGGTAGTGGTTGCGGTAGCGGTCGTGGTAGTGGCAGTTTTCGGGGAACAGGTTCGGTAGGGTATCATATAAAACAAGTATGTTGCCTACAGTTTGCTCCTGAAAAAGTCTCACAGGAAACCCTTGGATGCTACAAGGTATGTTCATTCAGGCTCCAATAGCCCTTTGGTTTGAGTTCCCATCTTGAGACTCTCTCTTGCAACTTGAGGACTCGTCCTGAAGTAGTAGACCCCAGTATACAACCCCAAATAGGAGGATCCTGATCGCAATGGCCCCGAAGCACAGGCCCCAATTCAAAGAAGCCCTCACGCAAGGGCTCTGCACCCTATTATGCCCTAAACCCTAAACCCTATTATATCCTAAAACTCAGACAAAAACCCTATCGAGGGTTTTTGAACCATCGACCCAGCGGCCTATGCCCTAAACCCAAACCCTAACATTACTTCAAAGGGCTTGACAGACTCATCCCTAAGCGCCAGAAACCCTCCCTAGCCAGATCCAAAAATCCTTACTTGAGTTGACCTTATCCAACCTAAAGCCTTACAGTACCCTTACAGTCATTACTATTATTACCAGTATTACTATTAATACTATAATTGCTCTTACTACTCTTATTACTATTATTACTATAATTACAATTATTACTATTGTTACTTTAAGAAACCCTGGAGAAGTTGTAGCCGCCGGGTCCCTACGGATCCAAGTTGCTGGACGACGGTGTTCTTGAGCCTAAGACAGCCGCAGCTCCAGGGGGTTCTTGAGGGGTGGAACGGTTGATGATATAAATCCTGCATCACCCATAATAAAAAGGAATATACCATAATTCCCCATAGTTTAGGGTCCTTAAGGTAACGCAGGATTTATATTATCAACGGTATGGAGCCTTCGGGCTTTAGGGTTTCAGGACCTGGGCTGCTGTAGCGTTTTGCAGGTTGGGGTCCGGATGTTGATTCGGAGCTGCTGGTTCTGTTCAGGACGGGCCCTTCCTGTCTTGTGAGGCAACATGACTACACAGCTGACTTCATTCGACAATTACCCAGGAAACTGTAAGCTGAGTATGGCGTGGTGTGTCATACGGCTCTTGTAACGTTTACACAGGTGCGTAAGGAGCTGGCTTCAATGCGTTGAGCCTCAGGGTTCCAGTGTCAAGACACCTGAAAACGCAGAACCCTAGTCTGTTTGTCGATGCCCTTATCTTGAAGCCTTCGGGTTTAGAACGCCGGGCTGCTTTATCAGACAGGGCCTCAGGGCTGTAGCTTTGCGCATCAGCTACACTGATGATATCAACGACAGTGGTCAGAAGGTGGAGGGAGCGAACGATGCTGACAGTGACGGTACAACAAGAAGAAGAATGTGATGACGACGATGATGATGATAATGATGGTGATGGTGATGGTGATGATGTTGATTTTGATGATGGTGATCAACTGATGATGACGATGATGGTGATGATGAAGATGATGATGATGATGATGTTGATGATGATGATGTTGATGATGATGCTTACGATGATGATGATGATGGTGATGATGATGATGATGATGATGGCGATGATGATGGTGATGATGATGATGATGATGATGCGAGTGTGATCTTCATGGTGATGATGGCGGTCAAGACCTTGTTACAACTCTTAGTAGATGCGTACCATCAACAAAGCCATGGTGATTGGTAATGATGGTGCGGTGCGCTTCCTGCTTGTACTGTTTGTCGCCATTGTTCAGGGTCAGGGGACTCAGCGTGCAGGTTTCGACTACGAGCTGCCTTCAAAATCGTTGATCGGAGGCTGTGGTTGTGCTGGTTGTCGTGGTGTCGTGGTGGAGGTTTCTGGGTCGATTGCACTACTTACGAACACTCTTGTCCGCCATGTCATGATGTTGGCTCTTCCTCTCGTTCTCTCATGATGCCTGTTCCACTGATCAGGGGTTACACTGGTTGGGGCCTGTGCATTGTTCTTACGAGGGCTTGATGCTCGGACTATTTTGCTAAGTTGAGTGGCACCGCTACTGTTCATTACATGGTCAGGCGAACAACTGACCTCCGCATTGCGTCTTTGTGCCCCAAGCGCTAAATCATGACCCTGAAACCATCAACCTCAACGAAAGAAACCCTAAACCCTTCAACCCTAAAACCCATAAACCGTAGGCCCCTACAGTACACTCCCAAACCCTCGAACCCTAAACCCCCCACACCCTGAACCGCACGAACCCTCCCTTTCTGAGTCCAAGGGGCAGGGTCTTCGTACGCACCAACTCGTTGCTCGTGGCGTTGTAGACCACGTCCAAAATCCTCACCTGGGGATTAGGGCCTCATTGGCATTATCATGAGGGGACCAACAAGGGTTCTGTAAGGGATCTATGTAGGGTTTAGGGTTGTTTTGCTTCGGGGCCTGGAGTTTAGAGTTTAGTGTTTCGGGCCCAAGGTTCAGGATTTTCACAGCTTGGGTTCACGGTCGCTTGTGGTAGACGTTGTCGTGGTAAACTCCCCTGAGGCTAAAACAGAGGCCTGAAAAAGTAGAATAGGGCTTTGGCGTATAGTGTATACTATTCTAGGTCGAATCACAGCCAAGAAAAGCGACAAGACATAGTATTGGCAATTACTCAGGCTTGCATAGTACTTGCCGAACCTACAAGTACGAGGAATGAGAAGTAGCAGTAGGAGTAGGTGCAGTAGTAACTTGGTGCTGCTGCTGGTGCTGCTGCTGGTGCTGCTGCTGGTGCTGCTGCTGGTGCTGCTACTGGTGCTGCTGCTGCTGCTGGTGCTGCTGGTGCTGCTGGTGCTGCTGGTGCTGCTGGTGCTGCTGCTGGTGCTGCTGGTGCTGCTGGTGCTGCTGGTGCTGCTGGTGCTGGCGGTGCTGGCGGTGCTGGTGGTGGTGGTGCTGCTGCTGGTGGTGGTGCTGCTGGTGCTGGTGCTGGTGCTGGTGGTGGTACTGGCGGTGGTGGTGGTGGTGGCGGCGGTGGTAATGGTAGTGGTGGTGGTCGCAATAGGTGTTGTCGTTGTCGTGGTGATAGTAGCTTCCGTCGTGGCGGTGCTGGTGGTGGTGGAAGTTGAAGTAGCCCGTCGTCGTAGTAAAGTCGTTTTCGCAGCAGTGGTGGCATCAGTAGTGGTCGAATCGTAAAGATGTACAGGGCATGACAACAATAAGAGCCAGCGAAACTGCGCCTTCTTGGCGATGTTCTCGGAGCCCCAGGCGTAGTTGCCGGCGTCCAGGCGCAGAGCGCGGTACTTCCTAGGCATTGCCACTCGGAGTCTTTACACTACCATGACTACCACTGCCTCACTGCCATCATCCCCATCATCATAACCATCATCAAAACCATCATCATAACCATCATCATCATCATATCACCAGCACCAGCAGATAAATGAGCCAGCTTCGCCAATGTCCGCGTCATCATCACCATCTGGCCGATGTGTTTTACATTCGCTGCGCGGCAGTGCATTCGTTCTTGCTGTGCCTTCGCTCGGCGCTTGATTTCCGTCTTTGTGGTGTGCAGTGGCTTTTGGTTCTAGTTAGGGCACCTTTCGCGAACATGCACCCAAAATTAGCAGGAGCCGTGCCTGTGACCATGAAACTGCATAGTCCTACTGGGCGAAAGCACCACAAAATCACATTGGTTTCCATTGCCATCTCCATTCCCAAAAAAAAAAACAGCGGCGCCCAAAGCCCAAAACCCCCAAAGTCTCCTCCAGTGCGATCTATAGCTTGCCCTCACAAAGGAGACATACGCTAGACAGAAATGACGCGGAAAGCACCCGGGGGTTTGGGGCTTAGGGAGACTAGTAGTCTAGGGCTTTGCGCTTAGAGTTCTGATACTTGAGCTCTAAGCCGGCGCGCGAAGCCCCGAAATAAAAACGTTCGGAATCCCCAACCCCGGGGACTGGGCACTTAGCCTTCTTCCCTCATAGAACTCTTACCCCCACGAACCTTCATCCCAAATCCGAAACCCCGACAACCCTGAAGCCCGAAACTATCTGAAATTCTGAAACCTCCCAACCCCTACCTTCACGTCATCATCTTTCAAAGGTGCTTGTTGCCGCCGCGGCAGCGGACGACTCGCACCTTCAGCGGCTTAGGGTGTAGGGCCGCAGGCTCCATCGTTTAGGGTTTAGGGGTTTAGGGTTTAGGGTTTAGGGTTTAGGGTTGAGGGGCTGCTGGACTCGCTTGACGAGGTGGGCTTTGGGGTCTTGGGCACCCAAAAACACCGTCAGGGTCCCAACACCCAAAACCCCAAAGACCCTCATCGAACCCTTACAGCCTCTGCCACGATCCCTTATAGAACCTTCCTCGATCCCTAAACCCTAAACCCTTAAACCCTAAACCCCCTTCCAGATTCACTGCTGCCGGGAGACGCGCTTCGGGCCCAGCTTGCAAGGCGTGGCCGGGCGGCCCATCTCATACTTGCGCTTCTTGATGGAGACCTGATTGGTGTTAGGGTTCAGTGTTTAGGGTTTAGGGCTTTAGGGTTTTAGGGTTTTAGTTTAGGGTTTAGGGTTTACGGTTTAGGGGTTTAGGGTTCAGGGTGACCCCCGAAAACCTCTGGAGCAAAGCTCTCTACTGCGGCCGGGTGCCCCGAAGGGCCAGTGCTTGTTATTGGGGGCCTGCATAACACACAGCATTAAATCCTGACCTGCCCAAACCCTCAATACCCTCAACACCGCGGCACATTGCTACGGCCGCCGGTCTTGTAATGCTTGTGCCGCGAGTCACGGGAGATTCCCATGGCGGAGCTCCTGCGCGAGACTCTTCGGGTTTAGGGTTTAGGGGTTTAGGGTTTAGGGAGGGATATCGACGGCTGTTGAAGTGTTGAAGGTTTGGGCACTCTTGTTTGGGGCGGGGTTTCGGGTTCACGGGGTGGCTAGGGCTGCAAGGGTTCGGGAGAATGGGGGAGATTGTAGCCTCACTTTCGGAAAGGCTTGGTCCTACAGTTCTCATCCTCGGGCTCCAGACTGAAACCATACCCCTATCATCCGAGAATCCGACAGGTGAGAATTGTCCAGGATTCTCCTAGTCAGGTCGGAACAGAACCTGCGGAACCTGTCTCTTATGACCACTAGGAACAGAGGCTAGAAGCTCCGAACAGCGGGTTTCCACAAGGTCCAGGTAGGTAGTTAAATGCTTGCCATATGGCTCGAAACCGCCCAAAGGCCCATGCAATGCATAGCACGGCCCCCCAAGCCCTAAACCCTATCTTTGGGCGCAAAACCAATGAAACGTGAGTCTTTAGAGCCTTTGGCCTAGAGCACTCGACGTGAAACCTCTTGGATGCAGCCCCGAATCAGGAAGAAGTGCCTTTGAGAAACCCGGCCAGCGGAAATATCAGTGATTGTCCTCCCAAACCCCGGGCCCCAAACGGGAAATTCAAATCCTCCAATTAGAATTGTGTGTCGCTCTTTCTGGGAGTCCCTGATGGCCTCGGGTGCAAGACAGATGATGGCTTATGGTACTCCCATAAGGCTTATGGGAGCCGTGTTATGGGTCTTGCCGCAGCTGACAGTGAGGAAGAACGGGAGTCATTCCTGCTGTGTTTGTACTGGGTTTCTGTCACAACACAGGGGGAACCATGCCACTAAGCACCAAAAAAAACCTCCCATTTGACGACGGTTCTTGGCTAAGAGATTCTCGTTGAAGCCGTTCAGAACGCCACCGCCCCGCGTCCTTGAGTTTCACTCGCTGCAGGTGTTCCAAAGCTTCCGTGGCCACTGCTTTGAACCGGAACGGCCCCCGGTGCGGCGGCGCGGCACTCAAGAGTCTTCGAGACTACTATTACCTTGGTCGGGATCCATAGTCTACTATAGCCTATAGTAAGTAATATGATAATATGGTTTCCTATAGTAAATAATATGATAATATGGCTTCCTTATTATAGTCTAAGTCTTCGAAACTACTCTGCGCCGACTCTTACAGCGACTCCTGAGCTCTGGGAATAAGACCTCGGAAGAATCTCCAGATCAAACCGGCGGGGCTAGGATGCTCGGGAGAGGAGTCTGCAAGGCGTCTAGATCCGAATCTAGGCTTCCGTGCGATGCAGGGTTTGGAAACCCTCTTCTAATGACTAAGGCCCCTAAAGCACCGGGAAGCGCTCCGGTGTGGGCTCCGTTGCCGACTCCCCCGGCTCTTTGTCGCCTGAAGCGGCCCCAGTGCTCTTTGTGCCGGGTTCGGGCTCCCTTAAAGCTTCGGGCCTTGGAATCCGAGGCCTTGCGGACTTAGAGATTGCCATCTCGTGTTATGTAGGAGCCTGAACAAGTAGAATAGGGTTTTGGGGGCTCCGTATTATGGTTCTAGTATAATATACCCCAAACCCTATTCTAATTATTAAGGCCCCTATACCCTTACCCTGTACCCTTAACCCTCATAGTAGCCCTTAAAGAGCCCTTTAAGGAACCCTTTAAAGGAACTCCCAAAAAATTCGGCTTCAGTGCCTTCAGGGGTCGCCATCCCAGAACCAAGAGACTCCTCGGCCCCTTAACCCTCAATCCCCCAACCCTCCCCCGCTCTTTTGTGGTCCTAACGGAAGCTACTAAAAAGCATCTGAATGATTATAGCATAATAATCATCCTAAACGGAAGCTACTAAAAGCATCTGGATGATTATAGTAATCCATCATCTTCCCTTATCTTGCTCTGCTTGTTAAGGCCCCGCCCCCCTTCCCATGCCGCCGAAGGAGCGGGGCTCTTCGACAGCGGCCGGCATGGCTGGCGTGATGCTATCGCTCTCGGACTTTACAACTGTGTTTGGGCTTAGGGTTTGAGCTTTAGGGTGATGGGGCTGTGGATTTGGAGTTGAGCATTTCGGGTGTACTGTCGAGTTTTCGAATCATTGGAAGAAAGGCCTGGGTATAGTATGCTAGAGTTTTAGTAAAGAGCCGGGCAGGAAAGAATAGCTAACTTTTTCAGGCCCCTACATGAAGGCTTGGAAATCTGGGGTTTTGGGGGGTTTCGGTTTCGGGACCTTGAGCATCAGCGAGGGAGTTGCGAAGCTGGAGCTTCTGAAAGTCTTCAGGGTTTAGGGTTTAGGGTTTAAAGTCTTCAGGGTTTAGGAATTAGGGTGTGGTCGTGAGGTTTATAGTCGAAAAGAACATGAGTCGGTTACCTTAATACGTAGAACAGAGTCTCGGGTTATAATATACTGTAGTTATAGTAGAGAACCTAAGCAAGGAAACCCGTTCTGAGACGATCCTCACACTTCAACCTATAAGATACACTCAGCATAAAGCCGCGATGCACCCTACTACGTAACCCAAATTGTGTGGAATCCCTCAGGAACGATTCGGAATATCGAAACTGATATTGCACCTCAAGGGCTTCGAAGTGCACTAGAGGCGGCGGTTTGGGGCCTAAGGTTGAGGGGTCAGGCTACCGGACCCGAGAGCGACAAAACGACCAGAGACCCAACATGAGCACACCCGAAGAAAGCTTTAGGTTAATCCATTCGCAATTGCGTGGAATATTCCACAGAGACACAAACTGAGATTTCACTTTGCACATGTCCATGACCACTCAGTCACCTCGCACTCACACCCTAAACCCTGCGCTCAAGACTTTGAACATAGCAAGCGCGAGAACTCTTTCCGTCGAGTGCGCTCTGTGGCAGCGTGGAGACGGGACCAGGCAGGACGTTCGGCCCATCCGGGTTTTAAGCTTCCGGGGGACAATAGACCCGACCACTACAGGGTTCCGTAGATCCGAAATGGTTCCATCAGGCTTCTCTAACAGGACTAGACAAGCTTTTCACGGTTTTTCACACCTTTTTTCAGACTGTCTAAAGTCCGAAAGCGACTTTCGCTAGGTGTGGTTGGCATACATGTAGGCATCGATCATTCGCATCATCACCCTCCGCCTCACATTTCTGGTCGCCCACCTATGCCCCCTGCATGCCCATCACCTTCCAGCTACTCTGCGTGGATGTATACTCGTCGCAGCTGCGCGATTGATGGGAGGAAGAGCCATCCGGTGGTCTCGCCATGAGTTGGACACTGGAAGGGTAAATCAAATTGAGTGCAAAGTGAAAGCTGTGCTCAGATTGTTCGAGCCCACATCTTGAGCCAAGGGTTTACGTTTAGGGTTCTTAAAACTCTTCAGCTGCAGAATCTGCACAGAACTCTCATGGAGCCCATAACATCCCTAAACCCTAAACCCGAAACCCCATAACATCCTATAACACTCAGAACTCTCCACCCGGCCGCAACTCTCCCTTCTGACCCGCTCCGGGCTTTGGCTGCCAGCGCGGCACGCGTGCGCGCCCAGGGGCTTCGGAGTCGTGGGGTGTGGGTGTAGGGTTTAATTAGGGGTTTAGGGTTTAGGGGTTTTGGGGTTTTGGGGTTTAGGGGTCTAGGGCTTTAGGGTTTAGGGGTTTAGTGGAGCCTGATTCCTCCTGAACATCCATGGCCCCTGGAGGCGTCGCGGTTTTTGGCCATTAACAAAGGGGTGAAGGAATCCGAAACTGCACCGAAAGAGCAGATGAAAGGGTTTAGGGATTAGGGGTTAAGGTGATCCTCGATTTTGCGTGCCCGTAAGCTGTCGAAGAAGAGAGTCCACGAGAGACCATGGGGCCTGGGGGCTTGGGTACAGCCTGACCACTCAGCTCTGAACCTAAA
>CAJNJA010012369.1:0-13158 GCA_905231915.1 Symbiodinium necroappetens | reverse complement strand
CCGTCGTCATAATTGTCAGCAGCAGAACCAGCAGTTGCATCCCCAATGAAGCAACGGTGGTGGTGGTGGTGGTGGTGGTGGTGGTGGGGGCGGCGGCGGCGGCGGTGGTGGGTGGTAGTGGTGGTGGTGGCCCTGGCGGTGGCGGTGGTGGTGGTGGTGGTGGTGGTGGTGTGGTTGTGGTTGTGGTTGTACTTGCCGTCGTCGTCGTTGCTGTTGCTGGTGCCGTTGCTGTGGTCGTCGTCGTCATCGTTGTCACTGCTCGACCCGGCAAAGCTGCAGGTTTGTCTATCTCTCCCCTGTTCCGCCCTACAGGAGCTTTTGCAAGTGGATGAGTTGTTCCCCGCTGACCTTTTCAGCATATCTGTCTTTCTACAAGAAGGCCGCGAAGACCCATCTCTCGGCCTCTTGGCTTTGGAGACGCGCCAAGCTAAATCCGACGCCTTCAATGCCAGAGCTTTGGAATATCGGTGCTTTCGGCGGCCCGGGTGAGAATTTGAACCGTCGTAGTAGGGTTTCGAAGCTGTCGAGTTTAGGCTACGAGATGCAGGTTTAAGGCCTAGTTCTCGGTTCTGAGGTATCCTTAGCCTCGCACCGAAAAAGCAGACCCTCGCTGTTATAGATTCACATCACATCGGCCGAGTCCACACAGCTACATGGCATTCGAAGCATGGCGGCTTTTTGTGGTATTTTGGGACTGGTGTGCAGTTGTCGGACCACTCCGTCGTCGTAAGTCGCTCTGACTCGGCTAATCGGGAGGCTGGCTGCAGCTGATCAGCTGGCACTTGTAAAGGTAAGGTAGAGCGCACAGCTGAAGCAGGCCGCCATGCCTCGGCAGGTTTGGCAAGCTTTTGCAAAGGCAAGAGTATGACACCAAACGAACAACGTCGGGGAGCAGCTTCTGAACAGTCTTGGGATATGTATGGATCGTGGCCGTAGGTGGTACTGACTGCTGGCACAAGCAACTGCTGATCCATGAGCCGATGCTCACTTAAACTCATGGCCAGCTTCATCGCTGCGGGCAGGGTTTCTTATGTTGTAATGGAGGAGAATTCACAATGTGACGTCTGCTTACCCTTCCCTACGGAGGAACAACGTGCCGCAACAGCAGTCTGCGTCGAAGCTGCGTACGACAAGTGCAGGATACAGACCCCTGTGTTTTAGGCACTTCGCCTTTGGCTCCGGAAAGCCAGTCCCTTCCACAAGGAGGCGTGCAATTTCCTTGTGGCCGGCATTTTCTGCCAGGTTGAGGGCTGTTTTGCCCCACTTGTTCTGTCGTACTATGTCTACATCGGCGTCCAGCAACACACGCACGGTTTCCATGTGACAATTCCGGGAAGCCATGCCCAAAGGGGTGTTTCCAGAGTTGCATTCTAAGTTCGGGTCCGCTGCGGACCCCAGCAGCAGCTTCACAATTTTCTTATGACCATGTGTACACGCTGTCCAGAGGGGCGACTGTCCATCATCGTTGCAAGCATTTCTGTCAACTCCTGCTTCCAGCAGCACATGTACAGTGTCCGTGTGGCCATACTTTGATGCTAACCAAAGTGGTGTCGCACCCTCACTGTCGCGCTCATCCTTGCAACAGCCAGCCTGTAACAAAGCACGAGCAGTCTCCGGCTTCCCACGCATGCTTGCGACCCCAAGGGGGGTGTCACCGCTAGTGTTACGCACCGTCATCTCCGCACGGGACGCTAAAAGCAAACGCACGATCTCTACATGGCCATAGCCAGATGCAATGCTTAGTGGGACGTCCCCATCCTGATCAGGCGCGTTCTTGTCCGCACATGCCTCCAGCAGTGCTTGAGAAGTCTCCACGTGGCCGAGAGCCGCGGCCGCTAACAAAGGCGAGCCGCCATCGCGGTTTGGCAAATCTTTGTCGGCTCTGACAGAAAGAAGGCATCGCACGACGCCCACGTGGTTGTTCCTTGCTGCGATCCAATTTGCACACTGTTCCTCACACCTGCTTCCAGCAACAGCCTCGTAGCTTCCACATGCCCCTGTCGTGATGCCAGATGTAATGGTGCTTCTCCCTGACTAGTCTCACTGTTGGCAATGGCATGTGCCTCCAGCAGCAAGCAGAGGATCTGCACATGCCCGCCTTCGCAGGCTTTATGAAGAGGTGTGGCACCATCTTCGGTCACGCAGAGGTTTGGATCCTGAGGCTGCTGAAGCAGCTCCTCAAGCTTCGATGACTGACCTTCCGCAGCAGCAGCTGTGAGGTCAGAGACGCCCGAGAAGCTCAGCAAGAGCAGCTGCAGATCCCGTGGAGACTCGAGAGTTGTGGAGTCCTCCAAATCTTGTCCATCATATAGAATCCTCTGTCTGAATCGTGTAAAGCCACAATGCCTCTCCAAATCCCGCTTCAACCCGCGCACATCCGGCACTGCTTCCACGGGGATGCTGACCAGCTCGGTACCGGAAGCCATCCACACGCGCAGCATTACATCCCACAGAGGTGCAAACTTCGGCCCTTTCAACCCGAATCGCTTGTCTTCTCTCTCACTGTCTCGCTACATCAATATACCTGACCGATATGTACATGAGCTTAAATCTATGAGTATTTGTTTATTTAAGCACGGCATACAACACCAAAATTGTTGTTTGTCATGCTCGAACAAGGCTAACTTAAATCAGAAGGAAGCCCATGCGGCGGCAACTCCAGAATCATCTTGCAGATGCAGACATATTCGACATGGTTTGCAGAGGATGCTGTTGTCCGAAGCTCGAGACGAGTGCCCCACCGCTTGTAGCTGATAGAGGCTATTGACAAGGGGGATCAGATACGAGTGCCCCACCGCTTGTAGCTTATGGGGATAAGATTGACAAGGCTGCTATTCACTAGGAAGATCAGTATAACGCACGCACACCTTCCCTCCCCTGCGCGCTTACACTTGTGTGCACAGGCAGCCACACCCGCGCAAACAAGAGCAAACGAACAAACGACGAACAATGCACAGACTAAACTTACACACCCGGAAAGATGTACTTACACATATACACCCCAATCCCCGAAGCTACCTCGGCTGCTGAACATCCATTCCGGTCAGAGGGCCCACGACATATGTCGGCGCCAACTCCGCGCCCGACCGGAAGAGGAAGCTGATGCCATTGTAGGCGAAGCCCCCAAACCTGAAACGAAAGTCAGAGAAAGTGCAACTATGAGCGAACAAATCACATCACTTCAAAAGCATGAACAGCATTATCGGACCAGGGGCTTCTTGCTAATAGAGAGCCTATGGATAGTCTTGGTTGTCTAACTTGCAACTGGCATCTGTGCCGCCCTGCCGCAGGTGTAAGGGCTTGCTTGAACCAAAACAAACACATGGCTTCTCACATCCGACGGAACAAGCACCGGCTGCTTTGCACGAGCGAGATCGGGGCAGCAAAGTGGCATCATGGACGGAGATGTGATCGCATTCAGCTGCTTCTGGCCGCAGGCAGGATGCTCGAGATGCTTCAGCAGGGTTTGCTACACTCAGGCCCAGGACTCACGCGCACAGCAGCCGACCGAAAGCAATGACGAAAGGAAGCATCCACAAGATTTGGGGGTCTACTGTACTATGGTTGCAATCGAAACCTTCAGTGAGCGGTCTGAGTCTGGTAAGAATTTAAATCGAGGTGTCCAGCGTACAAAGTTGCGCTCGTGCATCACTCATTCGCGCCTCAAAGGCAGCTTGAACACTCACACAGAAAATGCGCAGCCTGGAGAACGGCCACGGACAAGGATTGGTCCAAGATGATGCCCCGCTCTCCTGCAAGCGGGCATCCACACAAATACTCATTACGCATATACGTACATACATAGCTATATACATATATGTACATACGTACCTGCCTATAACCTACAATCTACCTGACTACCTACCGACTTCCGTATCTCCCTGCCGACCTACTTACCTATACCTACGTACCTATAGGTACATGCATTTCCGGTATTACGTGCAAACTGCTTGGGGTCCCGTCTGCAAGTCCTTATTGACTTATTGGTTTGGCCCTCATTGTTTTGAACCCCTCCTTCCAGCACAAGCCGAAGGCAGAAAGCTTCGATTTGGGGACATGTTGCCAGCACATCCAAGGAGAAGTCCTCGCTCTGCATGTTTTCGATACTTCGACATCTTTTGTGCCTCACAATTGAGGCTTGGGGGCTGAGGGATCTTTGCCTGCCCGGCACGACTGCAAAAAATCCAGCAACTCTATACTGGACAGGCCAGGCAGACTGCAGCCTTGCAGCTACGCTTGCTCGCGATAGGAGATGGACCCCTGCCCTTCGAAGTGAGCTGAACAGTTTGACAGACTTGAACCCAGCATGCAAAGGCCCATTATACCGGGGCCCGAGTACGAACTGGAATTTAGTCTTTGTATGCAGCAGCGATCTGAACACCGCACCTTCGAAGCTCCACGCATGAGTTCCCTAAGACAACTGGAGTGTGACATGACACAGGGCGGCCTACAGTTCGTTTCAGGCAGAACCCAGCCGAAAACTCTGCAAGCTAAACGACATTCTGAGTGATGTTTCATGCCGTCTCCCGCCGCCTGCACTGCGAGCACAGACAGCAATGCAAGGCTGGCCACGAAGCCCTCGGGACGGTCTGGACTCCTTGGTCATTTTTTGTCTGTATGTAAGCTTGTTTTACCTCTAGTGTTAACAAGCTTGGTCTTGATCAATGAGTTTTCCGCTGCTACTACTACTCCACTACGTAGTAGTCGTGGTCGTAGTCGTAGCGGAGCAGCAGAATCACGGCAACAACAAACTCAAACAAATATTTTTACCACCTTGTGCTGCGCTGCTGTTGGTGATGCTTCAGTCACCGGGATTCGAAAACTAACGGTCCTCTCGTAATCACAACGTACTTCTTGCATGATGCTTTACTGACATCATGTATGCGGATGGCAGCGCAAGCTCACACAAACAATGTAAGTTCGTGCGTTCGCAGTATCTGCTGATCTGCTTACTAACAGGTGCAATGCCACCACTTTGACAGGGTCAGAACACAGCACACTCTCTGGAGTGCAAACAAAAAGATGCGTCAATGGAGGGGCCCAAAGCCGGGAGCAAAACAGCAAGGTGGCGTCATGAGCGAATACGATCACCATTGACTGCGAGAAGCATCTTAGTTGCTGCCATCGGTGCCGAAAAGCAGTTTTCAGACACTTTTCACCCGAGCCGCATCTTCGCCATGCCAAGGAGACCAAAGGCAAGAACCTGATGCTGAGTGCAAGCTGTGGAAAACTCGCCACATGACGTAGGCTCAACAGCTTTTCGTCCAGCACACGCAGCTCTGTAAATCTATTGAGCGGGGGGATGATGGCTTTGCAGTGGCAGGTCTGTAGTCAGCCAGAGATTTCTTGTGCAGATCTTCCCGCGACAACGTCTTGGGCAAAAGCATACACTTCCCTGGCTTTACAACATGCATACCTACCTACCTACCTACCTACATCCATCCATCCATCCATCCATACATACACACGCACATATATATATATATATACATACATATGTGTGTGTGTATGTATGTCATGAAATGGAGGGCGTTAAGAGCTCGGTACACTACGAGAAGCGTGGCGAAACAAGGGTACATTTTACATCGTGCTTGCCGGCATGATCTGACTACTCTTATGATAATTCACAGCACTGATCTTGCAATTAGTGGTGGCTCCCACCGATGAATATTCGAAAACCGCACCGGGAGTTGGAGGCATTGACAATTGAGCTATGTCACGGTCTGATCGATTTCGAGGTTGTAAGGTTCCGCTTGACCGTTGAGGGCTCAGGGTTACGCGCTTGAGGTTAGGCGGAAGGACTACAACAACGAATCGCGAAGGCTTGGTGGTAGGCAACAGGAAGGTAGCTATGGACGGGATTGGAAATTAGCAATGTTCATACATATGTGAACACTCACACAAACAGGAGCAAGAGTGAGCATAACCCTAACCAGCCGCACGAAACGGTGCAACACTACCAATAAGGTTCAAGGAGACTAAACAACCGCAAACATTAAACACCACTGTTTGTCTGAGGTCATGGTCACATCAAGAGGCGAAGTACATGAGATTGATCCCAGCATTGAGGGCTGCACGAAGCAGACCAGGCTCGAAAGTGTGAGTATCTCCACCGGGCGCAAGCGGGACCTCTCCGCAGTTGTCAGTGTCAGGTCGGCTCGTGTGCTTGAGACTAGGGCTTCAGTTGTCATCGGCGCCTTTGAGGCATTCGGTTTGCTTGCTGCGAGTGTGACCGGAATCGATTCGGTGAGAGACTGATGTTGTGGCTCCGTGAGGCAAGGTGTCTTCGCAACCACCCGAGTCCCTCAGACTGTATCTCCAAGCTCCTGCGCCCCTCCCCAGATCCTCTTGCCAAGCAACTCCACCGCAGTCAAGTATCGTCGACGACGGTCTTCGTCCGTGATCCATGCGAAGTTGCCATTGATGATCTGGACGCACATGGTCACGGCAACGCCTGAGGGACAGAGGCTGTGGATGAGAGGCCTAGGGCCGTAGCGCATTGGGCTTTGGTTATAGGGTGTAGAGTGTAGACTTCACGGTTCAGGGTCAGTTGGGCTTTGATGCGCGGAACACTTCGTTACACTTCGTTTGAACGAGAGGAGTGACATCCGCTTCCAGCACCTGGCATGAAATGAGGCCTGGCAGCCCTGCGGCGCGAAGCCTTCACATGCTTGTCTGCTTGTCAGCGGCTCTTGATTAACTCCAAGCCGCATGGACAGAAAAACACGTCATGCAAAGCAAAGGACGAGTGCATCCTGTGCCTCTCAACAAGCCGTGGCTAACTTGAACGAACAATGTGCCGGTATATTTATTCTTATCCGCATTTTGTATATATATATATATACGACATACGAATACAGATACAGATTGTACATACAATCGTACATGTATGTATGTATGTATGTATGTATGTATGTATGTATGTATGTATATATATATACATACATACCTATCTACCTACCTACCTACCTACCTACCTACCTACATATATACATACATGTCACTTGGTGCACTGCAAGGATGACGATCCCATCAGTCCAAGGACACCTACTGGTCTGCTGTACCTGCTATCACGCCCTCCAGTAGCAAAGTCTGGATCATAAAGGCATAACCCAAAGCCCCGAAACGTCAACCCTCACCCACATAACCCACAAGCCTTTACACCAAACCTCGAAATCAGAACAAATTTGAACCCTCTCCATCCGAAGCTCAGGGAACGGCCTAGGCTAAACGCCAGCCAATTCGCCCACAAAAAAGCCTCACAAGTTTTCCACTCTGCGGCTGATTCGGGTATAGTTCTGCTGATACGATGATACGGGTCCCTTTCTGATAAGACTACATCAATTACGTCACCCTTAGAGCAAGGACCGATAAAAAGGGGACTGTGACTGAGGGAGGCCTCCATATATGCTATCGGAATATAGTTTGGTAATTTGGCTTGTGGCTTGTGGGTACAAAGCGCAGCCTAGGATTGTTGGGTTCAGCGGGATGCTTTGGGGACTGCTCAGAAACCGTGCCAGGAGTTCTTGGGGTTACATGATAGCGCGCATGATGTATGAGGTTGGCCATGAACACCGACTGCAACAGATGTGGGAGATGATGTGTGCGGAGTGGCTTGAGCCGGGTTGGCCACCAGCAACACAAGGAACGAGCAACGGCATCTCGTTGTACCTCCTGCCACAGCTGTCTGCTGATTTCTTCCCTCTCGCATGGCTGAGAACTATGCCCACAAAGCGAGGTGTACTTGGAGCATCCAACATTCTGGCTTGCAATGTAAATCACTCATTCGATGTCCTAGCCCTAATTTTGGCAATGACCCAGATCGAAGACGTCAGATCTCGAAAGCAAGCCGATTTCTGAACCTTATTAAAGTCTAGATCAGTCTAGGGCCTTGTGATTTGAGGTTAAAGTTGGAAGTAGAGAGGTGGCTTACACAATCCGCACTACCACTACAGCATCGATATTGCACCCAGTCATGACACAAGCTCCACACCGAGAATCAAAGCCTGAACCAGCCAAGACACATAGCCCCACCGGTTCAAGCCGAACAAGTTTCCGTGCTGGTGGAACCTGGGGACTGCTTTGTTGCGTTTGTTATTCATGCCTAATGGCGATTGATCTTTTATGCTGCAGTGCACACAGAAGAGCCATACCTACAGAAACCTGTCCGACATAACAGCAAAATCCCAATGATGGAGGGAGTTGTCCCTAGTACTCGGCCGAGAAAAAACAACTCGAGGAACGCTCATTGGCGACGTATTATGTGTACCTGCATCGTCTGACGAAGAAGCGGTGGCCAATCCTTGCGATGTAGGATGTACATAAAATGTGCCACCATTCTCAGGGTCAAGCAGGGGCCCGCGGATGACATCTGTGTCAAAGGTTGTGATGTTGTACATCACGAAGCCTGCCCAAGGAGAGGCGGTCACCGTCATGCAGCACAACAACGGCCAACGATGGCAGCAAATGCCTGCATCGATGCCGGATCCTAATGCAACCCGAAAAACGGCGAGACAAGCTCAAGTTCCTCCAAACCAGCATCAAACTCCTCTGCACGGCAAGGTGTTCTGGCTCTTGCCAACCCCTAAAGCCCCTAAAAGTCTGTGCCAAGCATGGGCCAGCCCAGCAGTCTGCTCTGGATGATGCTGTTCATATTGTATGTCCGAAGCCAACCCAAGAAACCTGATTGCCTGCAGCAAGTGTGGCGACAGTCCCCAACGAGTCGAGTGCTGAAGGCAGATCGGCGGGATCTGGATCGGGTGCACGGCCGGGGTGGATGCTGGGGCAAAGGCTGACAGGGGGGCGGTGACCAATTTGCGCTTCAACTCAGATTAGCTAAACGGCTTGGCTGAAACCGCCTTATTCGAAGCACTTGCGGGCAATCGCTCCTGGAGGCGCTACAGGTACTGCTGCTGTCGTTGCCCTAATGGTGTTTATGCATGATGCTTCTTGTTGTTGAGGTTACACCGTTACACAGATTCAGCGACTAGCAGCAGCAGCAGCAGCAGCAGCAGCAGGAGCAGGAGCAGGAGCAGGCAGTAGTAGCAGCAATAGCAGTAGTAGTAGTAGTAGTCGTCGTCGTCGTCGTCGTCTTCGTAGTCGTGGTAGTAGTAGAGGTAGTAGCAGCAATAGCAGTAGCAGTAGCAGCAGCAGTAGCAGAGTAGGAGGAGGCCTGGGACTAGGTGGACTAGGAGCAGGCAGAGGAGCAGGAGGAGTTGTTGTCGTCGTCGTGGCAGTGGTAACGCTAGTGGTCGCTGTAGTAGTAGAATCGACCTTTGCTAGTAGCAGTTGTAGTAACATCCGTAGTAGCAGTAGGAGTCGTCGTAGAAGTAGTAGTTGTCGTCGCCGCCGTCGCCGCCGTCGTGGTCGTCGTCGCAGTAGTAGCATTAGTAGCCTGTAATTAGTCGTGGTGGTGGATGTGGTTCGAGAAGCCTCGCAGCATGGAGGCGTCGTCAGATGCTTGGCTTGCTGCTGCCCGGCTCCAGCACCTGATGGCATGGATAGATATAGTTTGCGGCTCCGTATTGGAATTACAGTGTAATAAACCCCAAAATCCTGTTCTAGTTGAACTTCTGAGAATGCCACCCTAGCAGAACCGCAGGACAAAGATGTTGGCGGCTACGGCGTAAGACAATGTTTCATTCGGCTACTCGTCGCCATCTCTGGCTATGGCTTATCGCAACTCAATACCTTGAGCTGAGCATTCGCCGGAAAAGTACACTCAGCGAAAAACAGTAACAGTGACTTCGAGATTTGAAGGGCGGCCGCGCTTTTTGGACCCCGGTCTGCATCTGTACTAGTCGGTGCCCATGACACAGCATGTTCGACCAGGGCCAGGATGGAAGGGGCATACCAAGTTCAGAAGCATCGTCACTGCAGTCACATCGTTTGTAAGGAAGCGCATCACCAACAGTCACAGGCCTGATCTTCGAAGCCTTTTCAAAGCCTTCCAGACGGAACTGAACCACCTCCCCTCTCTACACAACCTCAACACAACAATCTCGGACAGGACATCGCCGAACCGTGATCTTCACCAAAAGGCGCCCAGCAGCCAGCCGGGAACCCCTACACAGGAAGCTTTTGCAAGCCCTGAACCCTGTACCTTCAAGCCCTGGCGTTTTAAGGGCAGCGCTGGAAGTAGACCACCAGCGCAAGGCCAAGCAAACAGCAGCTCAAAGGCACATACCTCGTTTTTGTTAGCATTTCCGTTCCTCATAAGTTGCAGGAGCGGTCTCCCCCACTTCTCTTTAGAAAGCTTTTCAAACACGCTTCTTTACAGCGTGAAAGAACAGCTTTGCTTTGCCGGATTCCATCATAACACCGACAAGGGGGCAAGTGGTGCAAGCGCATGGTTGATCACATACTTCGTTGACCCTGAACCCGGGAAGATATGGGTGAACGTCTATCAGTCGGCTCCTGTCACGTCAGCGCATGAAAGGGGCTTGATGGTTTAGGGTTCGTTTCTGCACAAGGCTTAGAGTATTCATAGGAACCTTCGAAGTTCCGATTTAGGCTTTGGCCTAGCCCTCGGCGCAACCCACAGAGTGGCTCGTTCATCAGAGTCTCAAACATCTCGTGTAGCGGTGGCGGTGGTTCTCAAGCAGGGGTCGCGATTCGATTCACTTTGGTCCCTTGTTCGAATGTCTCTCCCTATAATCCTTTACAGTACTGGCTGCAAGTCTTCCTGTCAGATGATGGACAGCACATTGAAAACTGGAAATGCCACACCCCAGTAAATAATTACTTCACATACTCTAGTGACTTAGCCAGCACGACACCCCACAATGCGAACACACTTAGTGCTAAGCCATGGACATGCAAAGCCCGCAATCGCGATCTGACTCTAAGTCTTGTAGCCGCTAGCCGCAACCGGGCAGCGCCACGCGCGCATAGCAGGTGCCGTTCGGGGGAAGGGGAGATGCGGCACAAGGCCCAACGGCCTCGGCTTGGCTAATAAATCTCAAGGTCTCTTTGAACCTGGTTGCTTGAAACTCGCAGTCCTGCTTGAGGGAGCCCTGCATACAGTGTTTGGCGAGGTACTGCCGTCTGAGTCAGTATATGGTGGCCGCATGGCAAGGGAGTCATCATTCCAATTACGGAACTACCACACGCCAAGCGGCCGTTCCATAAAGAGCAGATCCAGAACAGGGACACGAACAGCCCCAGCCTGGATCCGAATCAGTGGGCTTGGAACCCGTTCTTTCTCAGAAGCGCTTGAACGCTTTCTACTGCAAGTAGGGGCTTCCACAGCTGAATTTGCTGAATCTCCGCCTTGGCTCAGGGAGCGTTATCGCCGGCGCCCTGCTCGCATGTGACTACTCGAGCTCATGATGGACAGAGGTTCTCTGGCCTCTGCGATTTGTGGCAGCCCTAGGGTCATGAAACCCTAAACCCCGTCAAAAAATAAACCCCTAAACTCCTAGACCCCTAAACCCCTCAAGCCGAAACCGAAACCCTAAACTCCTAGACCCCTTTTGCATCCAGGACTCTCGCAACCCCTAGACCCCTAAATCCCTCAACCCTACCACCTAATGTCCATATGACACGTTGAATTTTTGTTTTGGGCGACCAGCGGCCTGTGAGGCCGGCACCAAGGAGAACGCAAAAGACGCCAAACCTGAGCAGGTCTCGGGCCAGCTCCAGAGTTTGGTGTGCACCGCAGAGTTTAGTATAATGTACACACCTGTATATGTAATAGAGCTGTATACTATAGCGTATACTATACCATATTATACTATACTATACTAGACTGACTAGACTATACGAGACCATTTTTTATGTTATGCATGTTATGCTAGATTACATTATAAATTGGACATTGCAGTATGCTACACTATGGTATAATCATGAGGCCCCTAATAATGGTGAGTTTTCAGACTTCTATAGTACATGCTTCATCCAGGTCGGAGCCATTGTCGTTTATGTTTCTTCCTGCCGCCCGCGTGGTCTCAAACTTTGCTACCAAAAGCCAGACTGGGAAGTTCGGCTGGGTCCTGAAACCTCTTGAACCAATCCTTCTCTCGATGTAATCCAAGCTTCTTGAAGATGACATCGCACACTCGCAGGAGAATGGAGGTGAAATACTTCGTCGAGCGAGACATCGTCAGGCCTTGCCTGCGAATCTGCGTGGTACCTCGGCCCCAGGGTTCAGAACATGTCCGAAAATTAGGGCGGCCAGCTGTTTGTTATCCCCGGGCCCCTATTGCAGCACGTAGCCGCTGATTGGGAGCACGTGTTTGAACAGCAGTCCAAAGCACATCAGCTGGTCTTGGGCCCTGCGTAAACTAAATTTCGGGTTTGGGGATTTTGGACTCCAGCCAACCCTTAATTAAACGCCATGTGAGCCAAGACCTACACCAAGGAATGCTCCGATGCTGGAGAAGCTCTCCTCTGAACATGCACCACGATCGTCCATCAGAAGTCGGACACCGGGCAGTAATACTGATATTATCCCGAATTAATGGTCCCCCGTACACAGATGATCTGCTAGAGATCTCTCTCTCCCTCTGATTCGTTATTATGTTTAAGTCGAGACGATGACAAGACCCTCCGGCTGTCTGATCTCGCATTTCAGGAGTCGCGGGGCCCTCGCAGCCAAACGTCTTTCACTGCAGGCCTTGTCTTGCGTCTTGTCGTGTCACTGCAAGACGGCTTAGCGCTGATGCAAGGTTTTGGGTGTAGGTGCAAGCAATACGCATGTGATGTCAGAGTCGCCAGCAAGGCAGAATGGTCAAACAAAAAGGCGAGCAAGTCAAACCTCATGACCCTGAGCACTGGGACTGTTGTTTTGGGGTCACTGGTCCTAGAATCAGCCTGCGAGGTGCTCATGAAGGTCAAGTAGACCACCGCCTGAAGAAATCCGCAGCCCGTGGAGACCGTCGAGGGGAACAGAATGTTCCTCAAAAAAATGCAGGTCAGGAACAGACGCTGATGCACGCTGCCACTGCCACGACCACGGCGACTGCAGTGCCCGCAAGCACGGCGCGATGTTGCTGCTACTACTACCACCACCACTGCTACTGCCACTGCCACTGCCACTGCGGCTGCGGCTGCTGCTGCTGCTGCGGCTGCTGCTGCTGCTGCTGCTCCTGCTCCTGCTCCTGCTCCTGCTCCTACTCCTACTCCTACTCTCACTCCTACTCTTCTTACTACTACTAC
>CAJNJA010012368.1:0-10028 GCA_905231915.1 Symbiodinium necroappetens | reverse complement strand
CCCCTAAACCCCTAAACCCTTATCCTGGTAGTGGCCCGGGGCTGCAGGTTTCCCCGGGTTTCCCCCAAGCCAGATGCTGCTGAACCCCTTAAAAGAGGGGCCCTACATAGTTACTAATCTTTTTTTTTTTTAAGGGGGGGGGTGGCTCCTTGTTATAGCCAGATATCGTAGAATATACCTAATTATTAAGACCCCGAGAGTATCCAAACCCCAAGGAGAAGCCCAAGACCCGCGGATTTCAGCACTAGCCACTCAGCAGACTCAAATGTCCACGAGGCTGAGCCATAATAGAGGCACCTGAATAACTGGCAGAAGTGTTCCGCAGGGTTGCCTGCTACACAGAATTCCACCCCCAAAAGTCCTCTTCTATTAACTAACGCCCCTGGGACCAAGAGGACATTGCACAAACGATTCTTATCTGGGAACTAAATAGGGGCTCTTCTAAGTATTTTTTTCACAAGCCACAGTCCTTTTAACACTGTGCCCTGGTCTATCACAGGGGTCCGAATCCTGAATCTTGGTATACCCTTGCAGTCCCTGTATATATAACTCTGATACAAGATCTATGTAAGCATTGGAACAAACGCACGCGCACAGACGCACACTCGATGACATGCCATGGCACACCGTAGCCTCAACCTGAACCCCAGGCCAACAAAGCGAAACCCCATCACGGGATCTTCCGCACTTTCCACTGAGGCGTTTGCATCCATTCTTTGGAAAGTGCCGCACAGTGAAACTATGCTCCGGAGCGAGGTGCCGTTGGGATGTTGGATTTTGCTGCTGAGTGGGATTAGGGCATTGCACGGCTTCAGCCTTTTTAGGGCTGCGCTTAGGCCATGGTATTGCAGGATTTCACCTTTTGGCTTGAGGATTGCGCGAGTTCCGTCTTGAACTCGGCTACTTTCTCCAAGCCCGCATAGTCTAAAGCTTGAAGATTGCGAAAACACCCTGAAAGCCCAAACCTTCCTCATCCCCTTCGGTACGGATTTTGCAATGAGTTCTTCGTCTGGTCACGAACTGCTGGCCCGTCGTCGCAGTATCTCAAACATCATATCTATGGGTTCCAAAATATGCTGTTCGAATCCCACTCTCAGCATCCAGGGGCTTTGGGCTTCAGGCTTTGGGCTTGAAGATTCGAGGCCCGGTTCTCTAGGGCTTGCAGTAAGCGGCAGGTTCTGTCACCCCGGACTGTTTGTTTGTCTGTGTGCGTGTGTGTTTGTGTTATACTCTGTCTGCTTAAGCTGTATCGCAGCATTCGAGCCTAATACCAGGCTATATTTGCTCTTGGCATGCATGCTCTACTGCATTAGATCCTACCGCTGTGCATTATGTTTGAACCCTAGACCCTATACCCCAAACTGTACTTGATGATGCAACGGCCAGAGTCTGCCAGGACGATTAGCATCGAAAGTTCTCCGAGCGTGGAGGAAAATCTGGTCCGCAACTTAGTAGTTAGCATGCGTTACCTTTGTTGAGAGGGGGTATACTATAGCATAATCACAGAGAGTACTGGGGACTATAAGGGGATGCTACTACTTGATATTCAGAGCTCTATATTAAGCCCTGAACCCCTGAACCCTAAACCGCCAAAGCCCCAAGCCTAAACCCCTGAACCCCAACACCCCCCAAGGGCCCTAAGACCCTAAACCCCAGTACGCCTGAGACCCTCAACCCTCAAACGTGCAGCCCGAAACCGTGATTTTCAGACCAAGGGCTCTAAGATATTGTTGGCTTTGGAAGTTTGTTAGAGGATGTAGGATCTGTCTTGTCAGGGTTGTGGGTTTTAGGGTGTGGCTTTTGTGGCTTAGGCTTCTACAGCTTTTGTTTCGGCCAGAACGCTTAAGAGCAAGCAAAGTTGCAACCCTAAGCCCATAACAGAAGGATCCAGGGAGGGGATATTGGGGAGAGCTTCAAATCCGATCGGCACCCCCGACGCCCGTCGTTCTCTAAATTAGGGTCCTTTTTATAAGGGTGCCGTACTATATTGGGGACCCAAAAAGGGATCCTAATTTAGAGAACTACCCAAATCGCATAAGGCCACCGAAATGAAAGCTCAAAGGCCTTCCAACCCTGAAAAACAGCACGAGGTCGCATGGAATAAGCGGCGAGAGTCGAAGGAGCCGTTCTGCTGTGGACTTTTCTGCTGTGAGGTTCTGGGCTTAGGGTTTAGGGTTTAGGGCTTTAGGGTTTAGTGAGGCTCCCTTTTTGTTTCTGACTCAGAGCTTTTCTGTGTTTTGTGTAGTAATTAGGTTGGGGCTCGATGCTTAAAAGCTGTGTATGAAAAATGTCAGAATCCTGCGCCTTGACAGGAGTCCACTTCGACGAACTCGAGCTTTACTGCAAGCAGGCGCATCGCGCTGGAGAATCCAACATTGGACACCCGGCTGAAGCGCTTGCACTATGGGTTACTTAAAGGGTTCTAGAGAGGAGACTCTAAAGACGGGTTTACAGCCCCTTCCGCAACGCAGAATCATATAAGGAGCCTGAGAGTTAGTCTCATTCATATTCCTCTTCACCCTGCAAACTGCAAGATAGTAGTAACATATCCTACAATCCGGCGGCCGGGCCGTGAATCTCAATACGACTTCGGCACTGGCACGGCTGGCACTGGGGATGTTTTTGCAGCTGTAAGGTGAGGTTTGGCTTTGCCAAGGAATGCGATGACTTGCCCAATGAGATTTGGTATGCCTGAGGGCAGTTTCTGTATGGTGGATTCGCGTGAGCGGCTAGGGAGTAGTGGTTACGAGGAGTTGGTGCGCTGACAAGTGCAGAGACGTCCTGCTGTAGACCCGAAAGCCTGAACTTTCACCATAAGCCGAAAGATGTTCATGCAAGGACTTAAGTCAGCATTGGGCTGCAGCGAGATGTCGAGGGGTTTGAGGCTGCGGTGTTTAGGTTCAGTTCAGGGATTAATCTGGGAGTTTCAGAACATAGGAGGCCCCTTCGAACCCTAAATGACGGATCCTCACTTGCAGGGCGCTCGACTGGGGTACCCTTCTTTTCTGAAGCCACCATTCTCAGAGTCTCCCTAACTGAGGATGCCAATGTGATGCTGCCGCGGCTCGTCTGGCTTGGCCCAATGCCTCTTTGTAAGTCTTCTAAAGGCCCTAACTAAACCTAGACCGTACTGTAACCCTAAACCCTAAACCTAGACCCTACTGCAAGCCTTAACGCCTAAGCCCTCAAGTCAGGAGTTTGAAACTTTGGCTCCGACTGGAAGTCGTCCGGGCTTGTCTCTTCGGAATTTCGGGCTTGGGGTTTAGGGTTTACAGTGTGAGGGCCTAGGGCTTAGAGGGCTTTAGGGGCTTCGGGTTCATATGGTGTTGCTTGACCTTGCCGAAGTTGCTTTTAGGCAGCTTGACGCATGCTTGCATACAACCATACAGAACCTCAAGCCCAGAACCTTCTGGCGGTGGATGTAGGGCGTGGTCTAAGCTTCTGTATGGAAACGAAACCCTGCATTTCTACCTCTGTTGTGTTAGATGCATATATGTATAAATCAAGCACATGACATTGTTAGTTCGCTTAGGGAGGTAGCAAAACCAGGCAAAGCCTTTAGACTCTGTTCTCAAGATCTTACAAAGCATCCCAGATTGAACCCTGAATAAGAGTGTAACTAGGTAAAGGAGGCCACCCCTTTGCCCCACCAACGAGCATCCGGACTTTTAGGACACCCCGATTTCAGAAAGCCGCAAACACTGACAGAAGTCCAACTTTTGTCACTGTATACGTTACCAGAAGATCTACATGCGTGAAGCAGGGTTTGTAGTCGCTGGTGCTCCTTCGGAATGACCTGACATGAAAACACATGCCACAGGCAGCGTTTTATCTGCAACAAGAGAGAATGGCAGAGAGAGAGGGAGGGAGGGAGGGAGGGAGAGAGCCAGGGGGAACAGAGAGAAAAGAGAGAAGAGACAGAGAGTGAGAGAAAGAGAGTGTGAGAGAGAGCGCGAGAGCCATAGAGCTGTGAAGCAAATGTCTCCATTCCCGGAAAGCAGCCATATATACACAATTAAAAAAAGAGGAGGTCTTTGCCATCGTTCAGACCTGAATAGTCAGCTCATACGAAGACCCGTCAGCCCTAAACCCTAAACCCTTGAGACTTCCAGGTCCTGCGGTTTAGTCACTATCGGCGATTCACGCGTCGGTAGCGTGCTCGGTGCCGGAAAGAGCGTCTTCTTCCATTGTAGCTGGAGGTATCTCTCCCATACAAGCCAATCATTGATAAAAGCATGATATGTTCCGACACCCTCGACCCTTAAAATGTTGGCGGGCCTTTGATCTCGAAATGCAGGGCATAGCTGTCAACTGCTTTGGCCTTTAGCTGGAAGATCTGCAGCTGGGTAGATAGGTCCACGCAGCCTGGCAAGTATCGAAACTGAAAGCAAAAGTGCTTGTATTCTCTCTCTCTCTCTATATATATATATATATGTATGGATAAATATTTTAAATGTATGTATATATATATATATATTAGAGCTGATCCCTTCCTGGTCTTGGGCTCACGAGCAAGACATCACAACAGCAAGAAGGGTCCGCTTCTATTGGAGGGCTTGCTGCGGAATCTTGACTACATTGAAAAGGTCCGGGCTTACGGTGCACCAGTGGCAATATCATGCTATTACAGCTTTCGTTGTCATGGGTAGTCATATGTAGGGATTTCTGGGGGCCTGAAAATGGAATCAGAAGACGGCTTTGTACTCCTGTATACAGTGGCCACATAGGACTTAGGAGTTCCGACTTGGCCAGTAGGTTGGTAAACTTCGACGGGTTGTTTGGGTTTGGATTCTTTCCGGCCTTGGACAGCAGAAGCGTTTCCATATTGCCCCGATAGTAGTTATGATACCCTGCCTGTACAAAGCATAGGTCTCTCCTCGTCTCCAGGATCTGCTTCTGTGCCCGAGAAAGCCACTTTTGTAAAACGACACCCAAATTCCGACAGCCAACCTTGCTAATGCGTCTGCCCCCAATCCCCTCAAGCCATATACCTTAAGCCGCGCGGTTCAGACCCCTCAACCCTAAACCCTAAACCCTGTTTGAGAGAAGCTTTGAGCCGTCAGGTCGTGAAGCGCCACAGGTCCAGCGTGGCTCGGTATGGCTAGAGGTGGAGGACGGGCTCTTCGGAAGACTTGGGGGTTTCTGATTTGTGTTCTCTGAAGGGCTCTATGAGGGATCTGAGTGGCTTTATGAAGCCTTTAAATAGGGGGGGCGGCTTTGCAGGGCTTTGTAAGGGTGTAGTAAAGTATTTATGTTTTTTGGTGTGATTTCTTTCGAGGCTCCTTGAACAAGGATCCGACTGTTGTGGGTTTGGGTTGGGGGGGGTCCCCCCTTTTGCTGACACTCCCAGATCTCGAGCTGTAGGCGCTTCATGGCATCCGAAGCCCTAAGCCCGAAACCTCCCGTCCTATCCCGACTGCAGGAGAAAATACAGCGAAAGGAGCGTGCTCGCGGAAGCCTCGGTTGCGGGGCAGTGGTTCTTTGGAGTCCCCAAAGTTTACCAAAAGGTCTTTGCGGCTACAGAGTTCCTAGGTGGTAGAGCCCCTTAAAGGTGACCCACTCCTAACTCCTAAGAGTGTTTCGCTGTCAGAAGCCCCAAAACCCCAAAACCCATAAGTTCCTAAGTAGAATTTAGGACTTTGCGAGGGTTTCGTGGCGAAAGTGAGCTGCATCCTTATGTGAAACCCGAAAGCACCTTTTAGCCATCTCCTTGCAGATGGTCCTGTTCCGACCTGTAGCAAACCGTGAAGCCTCAGAGCCCTAAACCCGAAACCGGCTTCGGTGGCTTCGGTGCAAGCGACGCAGTCGGAGAATCGGGGAGGGTCCTCTGTGAAAGTCGGAGGGGCCATGGATGTCGACGGACCGTGGAAGAGGAGACACCGATGACCGACAGAGATGATCCTAGCATCCAAGATGCTGCCTCAGGGACCTCATAGGGCTTAGGGGTTTAGGGCTTAGGGTTTAGGGCTTAGGGTTTAGGCTTTATAGGGGTTTAGGGCTTAGGGTTTAGGGCTTAGGATTTAGGGCTTAGGGTTTAGGGCTTAGGGTTTAGGGCTTAGGATTTAGGGTTTAGGGCTTAGGGTTGATGGGTTGGTTTTTAGGGTTTAGGGCTCGGTGGGCTTAGGGAATCGAGCCTTGGGGCTCGGAGGGACAATGCCTTGAGGATGGAAGGAAGATCTGCTCTTCGGGCTCTTATGTCTGTGGATGCAAAGCCAAGCCCCAAAGCCTAAGCCTAAACCCTTAAGCCCTAAACTTTAGGGTTTAGGGGTTCGGGGTTTAGGGTTGAGGGTTGAGGGTTTAGGGGTTTAGGGGTTTAGGGTTTAAGGCCCTAAACCCTAAACCCTAAAAGGAGCAGATGCATCTCCAACTGAAGACCCGACTGCACCTCAAACCCTTAACCCCTAACCCTGCAGCGCAATCAGAACTTCTGCAGTGGCAAACTAGTGATGATAATAGTTGTTATGATAGCGAAAATCATAGTTATAATCATGATACTGATAGTAGCAACAGCAATAACGTAAAGTAGTAATAATACTTGTAGCAATGATCGTGAGAATGGTAGCAATAGTGTCAAAAGCGAGTAGTAATACTAGTAATCATGGCAATCATAGCCATAATGGCAGCAATACGAATAAGACTAATCATTAAGCTTCCCCGACTCTGAATGCTCAACGCTCCCTCCAGCCTGGAACCTGAGGTGATAAACTCGTGTAAACTCCATGTTCTCAAGCGTCGATCCTGTGGCACACTTCCAGAAGCCCAGCCTAGATCTAACCACGCCGGAACACCCGACGTCATTCATCTTCAACTCGAGCCCCGAAGCCGAAAGGGTCGAGGGATAAAGCGGCGGCCCAGAACATAGACTCGAGGCAAGCTGTCGCTGAAAGCGCCACAGTCTCAGTTCGCATCCATGCCTTCGTCTGCTCGTTCAATATTCCAGCCAAGCTGTTGTACTTGGGGAGTTTGGTCACGGTCCCGCTAGCAAACACGCAGGTCCAGAAAGGTGTCTAAGAAGTTGGGGGAAACACCCCAAATCCATCCTGAACGCTAGACCCCTATATAATCCATTAGTTGCCGGCAGTGGTGTCTTGCAGTGGCTGCTCATTGCATGGTTGTCTTCGGATACTTTTCATCCAAACTTCTGAAGCGCCAACGCTGAAGCATCCAGCCAATTTATGCTACACGCGGCCCTTGGCCCGGTATCCCTGAATCGTAACGCCCCGAACCTGAAACCCTCGCAAGCTCTTCCTGACCTCAAGGCCTTAGCCACGCGAAGACTGAACCTCGGATTCCTCGCGAAGCTACGCTGCATGCAACACCCTACAGCATCCTCTGGAAACCCGAAAGCCCTAAAGAAAAAAGCCTTAAGGCCTCAACCCTAAACCCTAAAAGCCCTTCAAAAAAGCCTTAAACACTATCCTCCGAAGCCCGCGCTCCTTCCCAGGAGCCCTCTGTTTCTGGGTGGCCGGAGCTTTCCCACGCCGCCGACACCGCCAGCAGAGCGACACTGGGCCATCGGAAGGTTGCTTTAGTGAGAAACCCTATTATTACTACTATTGTTATTATTATTATCAGTATGATTGTTACTAATATTATTGTTATTATTATCTTTATTTATGACTATTATTGTTACTATTATTATCATTATTATTATCATTATTGTTATTATACCCTAAACCCTAAGAGCCTAAACCCTAAGAGCCTACGAAGCCTATAGGATTTCTTACGGCTTTGGGGCTTTTTTTGTCTAAGGGGCTTTAGAGCTTTAGACAGGGTGGTGGTATCGCGTGCTTTTGGGTCTTTTGAAGTTCCTGTGGTTTAGAGATGCCATCATAGCTGGCCCTGAGTGGCTTCGCCTGCACTCGCCTTGAGGGGTTTTGCGGCTTTTGGCTCAGGGCCTCTTCGGGTGCAGGGTTGAGGGTTGAGGGTTTACCCATAGGCTCCTAAGTAGTTCCTTTTTGGGACTACCTTTTAGGATTCTAAAGACAAAACCACAAAAAGGAACTACTTAGGGGCCCATGGGTAGGGCCAGAAGTCGGAAGCCACAAAGCCTCAAAGCTCGGCTTAGAGTTTAGGCCTACGGGTCGGAGGGTAACCCTCCTCGAACTCCGCAGGTCCGCCTCTACGACTCGATGCAACACTTAAGCAAAACCCGTTGAATAACGCAATAATTACCTATATTTTTTTTGGGGTTCCTTGTTATCAACATAGTATAATGGGCCCCACAACCCTATTCTAATTATTAAGGCCCCTATATTAGCCGTAGTCTGATTCTTTCTTGAGCCTACAGCTTGCTTCACGTCTAGAGCCAGAATGGAAACCTGCACGGAACCTTTTTTGGGAGCCTTGTTCTGATTCTTGAGGCCCCCATATTGTAGCACCCTCATAGTAACTCCATATAGAACCGCTTAGAGGAACATTAGAGCAACCCTAAAGCCACAATCCTAGGCCCCAAACCCTTAACCCTAAACCCTTAACCCTAAACCCCAAACCCCAAACCCTAAACCCTATAAACCCTGAATCCTAAACCCTAAACCCCAAACCCCAACCCGCAACTGGAGACTCGGCTTTCGAGGATCCCCTCAGCCATTTTTCCACTCGGGTTCTCGCCTGGGCCCGGGGTCCCGGATGGAGGGCAGGGTCCCCCGAATTAGGGTTTGGGTTTTCAGGGTTTAGGGTTTTTTAATAGGGAATGGGGTTTAGGGTTTGGGTTTTTTAGGGTTTAGGGTTGGGGGTTTAGGTTTTGAGATTGAAGTTTAGGGCTGAAAGCGCGGGGCAACTAGCGAAAGCAATTTGGATGGTGATGCCCGCTTTCGAAGTATCATCAGTACTGTTGCAGAGGCTTGTATCTCCAAGCGTGATGCTTACAGAGAGGAGGATAGCCGGTCATGGAATTTGTTGACGGTGCATAGCCCTAACAAGTGCTGCATGGTGCCTTACGTGCTCCTGGGATGTCTATTCGCGAGTCCCAAACCAGGTGTCGAGGGCTAGATAGGTCTCGAATGAGTCGTACGACATGTTCTCAACAGCTTGTTTCAAGGTTCTAGTGGCTGCTGGATTCCTATGAATTTCCGCAACTTCGTGACTCGCAACCTGTTTCACGAGCACTGTCGCGGTGGATTTTCGGGTGCAGCTTCACGTGTTTGATTCGGAATTTCGACCTGCTCTACATGAGCTAGAAATCAGGGTCTCCATTTTTCTGGTTCTGGGTCCTCATTCATGGTAAGTATGAAGTATGAATCTAGTCAAGTTGGAAACTTCAAGGGGGCCGGAATTTGAAACGAACCGCAAATCGCAGGACGTTGACTTGGCTTGTTTCAGGCCGACTGCATGCTCGCGGAAGTTTGGTGTTCACGACACGCTGAAGCTTTACAGAAAGCGCTACCGTGGGCTCAAACTTTACTGGGTTTCGGGTTTTCGGGGTTTAGGGCCAAGAAGCTTCAACAGCGAACCCGGAGCTGCAGGTGCTTCATTTCTACTTCCGGCCCCGACTCGCGCCAGCTCTCACGCACAAAGCCTCCGAAGCTCACGGAGTCTGAAGCCGGAAACTCCGAAGCCCTCAACCTGAGGGCCGCAAGGTCATGATACAGGGGCCTGAGTACCTAGAAACTAGTACTCCTAAGGGTTACTGAATACAATTATACTCCGCTAATACCCCCCAAAAACCTTGTTGTGTATTAAACCGCTGATCCTCTCCCTCTTGTCGCAAAAACCCCAAAAAAGCACCTGGTACCACATCATTGGAGCTCTATCGCCCCAAACTTCCTAGGGTTTAGGGTTTAGGGGGGTTTAGGGTTTAGGGTTCAAACACTGCAAGATAAGCCCTAAACCCTAAAATCCTGAAAGCCTTGAAGCTCTAAGGCAGCCTTACTTCGTCTGCGCGCCTCCGGAGCCACAGCAACGGAGACTCAAGCAGGGGTCGAGTCGTTTGAGAATTTAGGTGTGTATATGTATGTATATGTCTATGTATATGTGTATACATATTATATATATATATGCAACCCCCCCCCCTCCAAAACCTATGTCGA
>CAJNJA010012367.1:0-13159 GCA_905231915.1 Symbiodinium necroappetens | reverse complement strand
GTAGTGGTAGTGGTAGTGCCAGTGGCAGTAGTAGTGGTGGCAGTAGTAGTAGTAGTAGTAGTAGTAGTGGTAGTAGTAGCAGTAGTAGTCGTCGTCGTCGTAGTAGTAGTAGTAATCATCATGCAAATATGTTTATTCATAATAGTAATAACAATAGCAGCATTAGCTGTTTGCACAACAGTATCAACGGTATGCTACGCAACGAGATCAGCATCACTGCCAAAGTTTAGGGTACCACAGTTTAAAGGTTCAAGCATGTCAGCAGTCTTACTCTTTTGGGCGTCGCCTCTGCTTTGGTGTGCAGGAGTATCGCGTGCTCTCGAGACGTGGATGGGTGCATAGCGACCACAGCGTTCGAGGGAAGCCTCGGCGAGGGCTATGGTTTAGGGTTTAGGGTTCAAGGATCACAGGCTCATGTAGTACTAGTCCAATACCGTAGTAGCATGCTGGAGTAGACGGAGACCGATGTTCCCATAGCACATCCCTCTGGTCGAGAATTGTCGACACCAGAGCAACGAGTAGAGGCTTTGACTCATCTCCGGAAGCCGGAAGTTCAGCTTCTCGCCCAGCCCCCTCCCCCTCGTGCAAAGGCTGAGGAAGAAGCTTTCCGAACTTGAAATACTCCTTGCCGTTCAAACGATGAACCTGCGACTACGAAAGCTGTTCGCACAGAACCGTGCGCTTGTGGATCGTGGAGCTTTCGGATTCCGGGGGGTGAGCAGCTTCTGGACTGTTCGATGATGGAAGCAGTCAGCATCTGGCAGCACGTCGCAGCTTTATCGAGGTAAGGAAGCCCTGCCTTTTACATGCCGACCAAGACTGATTTGTTTAGTGACTGTTAGTGACTGTTTCGTTGCCCAAAATTGCTTCATGCTATTCTTTAGGGTTCCTTAACATAACCAGCGTACTATAATATACCCTGACCTGGTGGTGCACAGTAGTGCGGCAGCCGACAGGCGAAAAACCAGACAACTCAGTCTTTTCGCCGCTGCAAGTGGCGATATAAGCCCTAAAGCCCTAAACCCCTGCAGGCCTAGTAAAGCCTAAACCCCAAACCCTAAACCCTGAAGCCCTAAGAAAACCGAAAAGCACCCAATATGACCATAAAGCCCTAAAGCCGTACAACTATAAAAACCCTCAAGCCCTGAAACCCAAAACTCGTCAATGCGACCCTTAACGTAACCCTCGAACAACCGTTGTAGCACCCTGGCCCTAAACCCCCTTACAGAACCCCTCTAACCCTTTACAAGCATCGACATCTTGTAGATCCCTTAAAGGAAGCCTTAAAGCGACCTGCATACATACCCCGTTAGTTACCCCCGTAGATCCTCGAAACCCTAAACCTTGAGCCTTATAAACCCTAAACCCTGAGCCCTAAGCCCCATATCCGAGGTTGAAGAGCGAGGCCTGCTTCTCCCCGGAACCATCATCCTGGGCGCACCAAGAACACGCGTGAGAGGGCTACCGCGGGCCGAAGTAGGGTTTGAGGGTTCAGTCCTTTAAACCGAATCCGCGGCCCTTTGGGGCGCAGAGTTTAGGGTTAAGTTTAGGGTTTTGCGTTTAGGGTTTTGCATTTAGGGTTTAGGGTTTAGCTTTTCGGTTTTAGGTTTTAGGATTTAGATTTTCGTCTTCGCCGCCGTCTTCGATGTGTTTCTTCGTCGTCACCGTCGTCGATACCGTGCAGCAGCAACAACAACAACCGAAGCAGCTGCGATAACGACAAGTGCCGAAGCACGGAAGGCAACAAGCAGCACGGCTATTCAATCCAACCAGTATGAAGACAATCAAGAAGACAGAACAGCAGTATGCACGCCGCCTTGCACTCGACCAGCTCCACCGGCGGCCATCGGACGGCATCGCTTTCGAGCTGGCCTCAGCAAGACAAACCAGGTCAGAAAAAGGCCCTGCGAGTAGAAGTGGTAACGAGGAGCTGATGTTTATTCACTCTCCTGTTACGAAGACACACGTCTTCGCTTCCTTCCTACTCCGCGTGTCAGCATTGGGAAGGTGAGAAGCGAAGCACGCGCCGAAGAAAGGCCCTGCCTAGCGCAGAGAAGCCTAAATCCAGAACCCTACAGTAAGACCAAACCCTAACCAATGCAATGGCCCCCTCTTCATGCCGAGACACAGCACAGGAAAAGCCAGGAAGCAAAGTCTGTCTCGTCTTGGATGCTGGCCCGGATTTCCGTGAGGATTCCTCAGGACCAGGTGCGGTCCATGACTTGAGAGCAGTCGAGAATCAGAAGCCCAACGCAACTGGCTGTTTCTTATCTGTCCAGTATCCTAGAGGAATTAAACATTAACCTTTGGGATTGCATAGGGACTATTGTACCCCAGAAAAGGTTAACGGTTACCAACTCTACTGTTACTAGGGTTTTGAAGAGTGCGGTGACTCTTGGGTTGCCTGCACGAAGCCTGGATTGCACGTGCTTCGGTGTCAGTACCGACCAAGACGCTGGTAGTCCACACACTTCTCACTGCACTCGAATGCAAGCTGCAACGGCAGGGTGAACGCAGAATAGTACGACTTACGACTTATAATGTCTGTTTATGTACAGCGCAAAGGCATAGTGAAGTAGGTAGCGAGACTTTAAGCCCAGCAAAGCATCTGCCCAGGTGATTTTGTCCACGTCCTTTGGTGGACCCCCAGAAGGTATCCTCATCGTTTTCCCACCTGCTTCCGGCTTGCGGGTCGGCGAGTCTAAGGAAACCAAGCTCGGCTTGGGCATGGGTGCTTTGCACACTTCTTCCTCGCTTCTTCTCACAGCTGGGTGTGGTGAAACAAGCAGAAGCTACACAGCATATCCCTAAACCCCAAGCATCCCTAAACTCGGAATTCTAAACCCTAATGGCCCCAACATGCACTGCTGTATGCAGCCACAAGCACACCAGATCTCGGTCCCCGGTCTCTTTCAGCTTCTTGCCTCGTTGCATTGAAAATTATGGGGACGCGTGGGGTTCTTGCAGGTCGAGGCACGCAAGAGCATCGGAAAAGTGTGCAGCGAAAGTTACGCATCCTCACATACTACAAACAAACTATAATAAACAATAGCCTACTAACAATATACCATTACCTACTATAATCTACTTATAACCTACCATTATATACTTCAATATACTATGTACTATACTATATTAATAAATAACATACAAAACCGAACTTAAGACTGAACGAGGCCAGCTCTATACTCTAGAGCCTGCATTCTCGCGCGCTCTCGACATGTCCCTACTGAGTCAACATACATAACTAATAGATATATAAAATGTATATACAATGAGATATAAAATGTAATTACAATTAGTCTATTTGTAAATGTATGTACTTCTTTGATTACTTATGTATATTTACATTTATCTCTTTATATGACATAACTATGTATGTACGTACAGCATGCACAGGGCCACCGACAATCAACAACCGAAACAGAGAGAGAGAGAGAGAGAGAGAGAGCGAGCAAGTACCCCATCTTTGCCAGGCCCGGTCGCGGAATTCTTCGCACCGCTGGAATTTGTCACGCTGGATGCGCTCCATCGCCTGGCTGCTGTGCAACCAATGGAGCCCGCACCGTAAACGGAACCCGTGACCTCGACCCTTACAAACCTGTTGATGTGCGAGCCATGCGATCCATGTGGTGTGGCAGCCGTTCAAGTCACAAGAGTGACAGTGGTATGCGCAAGATCTTGAGATTCACCTAGCAATCCCTGAGTCTTGTACAATCGTCAGGTTGAGAAGCTAGGTTGAACTGTGTACAGGCTCTAACGTTCGAAGCTTTCGCTTTGTGTAAAAGTGTTCCGCGCGATCTTAAATTCGAAGCCATGGCTCTGTCTGCACAATAGGTACCCAACTGAACACGATGACCTCACCACCCGGGACCTATTTTCAATCTCCGGAACATGATGTTCCACAGGTTATGAGCGCCCAATCTATGCTGGGAAGTGCAGACGTAAGAAGTCAGGCGGCCGCGGTTCCCAACTACGGAGGTGCTGGATCTGGTGGAGCTGGACCAGCTGGTGGGAGGGATCAGGCCATGGATGCAGCAAGTGGGTCAAGGCTTCCCAATGGTGTGAGAGTGGATGGTCCGCCGTTTGAAGCGGATCGTCAACTTCCTCACAGACCAGCGGGAAGAATTGACCCAGGAATGGTGGCGAGCTCAGCTGAGGATGGTTTGGGACAATCTACAGTTGGGGCTTTGCCGCGTGCAACCACCGGATCGGTCGCGAGCGTGGAACCGGAACGGAGCGCGACGTTACGGGTTATTCCTGACCAGAATGAGGACACCGCCGGTGCCCTCATACAGCCTCAGCAGCAGAATGTACCACTGATCAGCATCAGCAGCAAGGTGTGCCGAAGCAACCGCAGACTGGTCAGCATCAGCAGCAAGGTGTGCCGAAGCAACCGCAGACTGGTCAGTATCAGCAGCAGGGTGCAATGAGGCCGCTATCGACTGGTCAGGGTCAGCCGCAGTCCCCGGATCCTCGTGTGCCTACCACAACTCCCCCGAGACTTCCTATGACTTCAGTGGCTACGGGTGGAGGTGAGGATGGACAAGGCGCCTTTCCGATGGCAAGTGGCGCCGTACCTTCAGGGGCACATCAAGCAGTAGCCCAGCTGAATGAGCAGAGATCGGCACTGGTGACAGCTCTACACCAACGGGCAGCTCGAATGTTGAACAACGCGTCGGATGGACAGCCCGTTGTGACCCAGATGACTGAGGGTGACTATGGAGAGTATTCAGGAGAGCAAGTGGTTTGGTATAGTCGCTTGGGAAGCTTCTTTCAGAAGGCTGTGGGACCGGTGATGGAGAGATTGAGGGCACCGACGGCACCAACGCCACCCTCTAGACATACTCCGTCACCGTTGCGGCCTCTGACTAACCCCTCTGCCGAGCCCTCTATCCTGGAACCTTCACACATACAGATGATGCAAGAATGGAACCGTGCAACTGCAGGAGCCCCGCGCCTCGAACGTCAAGGAGATCAGTCAAGCAATGGTTCGGTGCCTGCAGACGTGGTTCAGGAAGAGGTGAAAAGGCAAGTGCAGATTGCGATGCAAACCCGTGACAATCGCAACCAAGCCCTCCAGGCTGAGAACTTGGAGCTGAAACAGTTGTTGATGGAGATGATCGAGGCGGGCCCGCCACAACAGGGAGCCCGGGGAGGTGAAGCACAGCCGGCGATTCAAGGAGGCCCAGATCGCAGCCACGAAGTTGGACCTGGACCCAATGCTGGAAATGTGCAGCCTTCGGGGCAAGGGGAACTGTTGAGGGGAGCCTGTGAACGAGATCTTCCACCTCTACCCGTACCATCTCGGAATGGAGTTCGTGCTCCTCCTGGACTGGAACGTGGTGATGTACGCATGGAAGGAGGTGACAAGCCTCCCTTCTCGAATCTTGGAGGTGGTGGCGTGAGTGGTGCCACAGGAAAGCTTCCGGGCGATGGGGGACCGTCCTTCATGTCTCGGGGAGAGGTTCCGCCGAGAGACGGAGGAGGAATGGCTGATCCTCTGGTTGAGCAGGCGGCGACAGTCCATGGTGACGCGGATCCTATGGGCTTGTTGGCCAAGGGAATACAGCAACTTCAGCAACTTCATCTACGACGAGACGGACCAGAGCAAGAGTTGCTGAAGGGAAGCCTAGAGCTTCCGAAGCTGCCGGAGCCCTATCAGGATGCGAGCTCCGTGGCTTTCTTGGAGTGGGTGTACGAAACGGGCCAGGTGGTAGGCTCGATCACAGACAAGGCGAGTGTTTGGTGGACAGTGACGCTGGAAACAGTCATGGAGGCCTACCACAGGTACCAGATGGAGACCCCACTGAAGCGCTTGGAGGTGAAGCCGGGTGCAACCCCTGGCTTGGATGCGGAGCGATGGGCTCGGCTGGACAAGAGAGTCTTGGCATTGCTTATGCCCACCATGACGGTGACGATCAAACAGGAGATCCTGATGCTTCGGTTGGCTACAGTCAAGGAAGTGCTCTTCAAGCTCTACACTGTCTATGCTCCGGGTGGGGCAGCGGAACGGGCAAGCTTGCTTCGCCAGTTGGAGACGATACCTACAACCACCTCCGTCATCGACCTCATCGCCAACATGCGCAGATGGAAGAAGCTTGCAAGCCGAGCGGCGGAGATGGGTGTGGCTCTTCCAGATGGTTCTGTCCTTCTGATGGCAATCGAGGCGGCGGTAAAAGGGGTCGTTGACTCGAACAGGGACATGGCCTTCAAGCTGAACATGGCCAAACAAGAGTTGCAGCTACCCTACAAGCCTACGGTGAGTGCTGTGATGGTATACGCGGACCACGTGATGGCTGAGTTGCACCAGATTATCCCGTACTCCAACAAGGATGCGAAGCTGAAGGGCTTATCTACGACACCCTCATCCCCAACCTCAAGCGCAGCCTCGCCAAAGGGGAAGGGCAATGGGCAACCTCAGCCGTGTAAGTTTTGGTTGTCTGATGATGGGTGCCGACGAGGAGCCTCCTGCAAGTACTCCCACCAGTTTGCCACCAAGGAGGACAAGAAGGCGAGGTGCTGGATGTGCGGGTCGAAGAACCACCGGCAAGGCGAGTGCCCCACAAAGCAGAACAACGGCAAGAAGGGACCAAAGGGCGGGGGAAGCCAAAGTGATGCGGCAGCAACAACCTCTCACCAAGCGGCTCCGCACGTGGCTTCCATGGCAACTTCAGGCACTACGACTTCCATGATGGCGCCGCCGGTCCCAACGATGATTTCGGGAGAGACGGCATCCACTTCGGCGACTTCGACCCTGGAGCACCCGACGGCCTCTGCACAGACCACCTCGTCGAGCGAGCCTTCATCTACAGCGTCTACTATCCTCTTCAATGAGAACGCGAATATCGGGGAAATTAGGGAGCTGGCCGAGCAGTTCTTGGCGAAGATCAAGAGGCTGGCCCCGATGCAGGCGCAGACGGATGGAGCGGTGATGGATTTGGAGTTACTTCTGAGGTCCCAGGGCTTGGGCGAGAGTCATGGGATGGCTCTGTTGGACAGTGGCGCATCCCACCCGTATAGGGCCCCACGATCTTTGGAGGAGGCGCAATCCTCCAGAAGGGTTAAGGTCCAGCTCGCCGACGGCAAGACGGTTTCCCTTCGCCAGAACACTGGTGGGACTCTTCTTGCTGAGGATGATCAAGGAGGCACGATATTGCCGTTGGGAAGCTTGGTGAGTTCCCTTGGTTGCGAGCTCGAGTGGAGCAGGAAACGGGGACTACAAGTCCGGCACTCCAAGCACGGCTTGCTGCCAACGAAGCTGGTGGGCAATACTCCAGTGCTCCGTGAAGCCGAAGCCTTACAGTTGATTGCAGACCTGGAGGACATCGAGCTGAATAAGCTGCATGGATCCACCGTTGAAGGGGCGATCAAGATGCTGAGCGCGGACGAGCACCCCAGCACGTGGCTGGACCATTTGGAGGAGTACATCAACAAGGGCGAGCGGAAGTGTCTGAGGCGAATGCTCTTGGACGAAGAGTCGCCCTTGCAAGCGTTTACGGAGGAGGACATCGCTGCCCTAATTGGCCACGATGAGAAGATCATGCTGTCAGATGAGGCGGGAGCTCACTACCTGAAGGCGCTCCCCTACAACCGAGCCCACCGTAAAAGACTGCTGGCGACCAGGTGGATTGTCCACATGTACAATGGAGATGAAAGTGGACACGAGTTTGCGAAGGCGGAGTCGGACGATGTGACGGTGATCCGTATGGATATCAGGGACTCGAAGGCCTTTGACCTCAAGAACTACGGTCCTGCAGCTCGAGCTTTGATGTGGGCGGCGGCACGGGGGCAAATTGAAGGTGTAATTGGAGCACCACCTCGAGGACCGCAACACGATTCACTGCTCTTCAGAAGAATGATGATGGTGTGGTTGGTGGCGAACTCGGGTGCCGTTCTCAATGGGCTATGTGCACCGTTCTTCAACATGGAGGCCCCGACGTACCACCCGGTATGGACAAGCATGTCATGGTTTCGTTTCAAGGACGAGTTGCGCTTCCTTAAGTACCATTCGCTTGGAGTACAGGGACACATGTACTTCATGGCGTCCTCTTTGGAGTTGTCCGATGGGATGAACATTGAGGAGGCCCACATCCGGGACTTGAATTACGAGAAGCCCCCATCGAGCTGGCCTTCTGCGCTGAAGTATGGCCTGGCCCAAGCAATGGTGAACTGGAAGCGCAGTGCCTCACGATGGGCTGAGCCGTCTCTATGTGCTATGGTTGGCAATCGAAACCTCAATGCTAGGGACCTGGCATACTGGCAAAACCACATCAACAACAACCACGTTCCCTATGACAAGAGGTGCCGCACGTGTGTGCGAGGATCTGCGACCGGACGGGCCCACCGGCGGTGCCTTACACCGTCAGCGTACACGCTGTCTATGGACATTTGCGGACCTATGAGGACTCGTGGAGAATCACCGGACGGCAAGAAGTTCAGGTACCTCTTGGTGGGAGCCTACGCTCATCCCAAGCTGGAGCTCCCCAAGGATAGATCTCTGCCACCAGTTGAGGAGGAGGACGAGATTGAAGCCGAGCTGGATCCACTTGAAGAGGATGAGAAGGTCCCGCAACCAGATGAGGAGGAGGACGAGGAGCAGAAGGCTATGAACGAGAGATGCAAGGAGATTTACAAGGGCATTGGCGATGACATTGAGTGTCAGACCTTGCACTTTGTGGTGCCTATGGTGACAAGGACATCCAAGGAAGTCCGTGCGAAGATCCAGCAGATCTATTTGCAGCTGCGGCAAAATGGCCTTCCTTTGGTCCGCATACACTCGGACCGAGGGTTGGAGCTCAAGGCCAAGGAGACGCGAGCATGGATGGCGGACCGAGACATCCTGGCCACCACTGGGGAGAGCCAGCAGCCCCAACAGAACGGCAGGGCTGAAGCCTTGGTCCGGGAGATCAAGCGCCGAGTCAAGGTGTTACTTCGTGCGGCAAACCTACCTGCCAGCTGTTGGCCTTCGGCGGCGGAGTTCGCAGCTAGGAGACAGCGAGACTTGGCCCTGGGGAACTACGAGGACAAGGACCTTCCGTATGGCGCCCCCACGCACGTGAAGCACAAGCAATTTGGGCAAGGTGGAAGATATGATCTCCTGGAGCGCTGGCGTGAGGGGACCTTCGTGGGGTATTCCAATGATGTGAAGAATGGACGAGTGGTGCGACATGATGATGGTAGCTACACCGCCTCAGTTCATATCAAGCCCTACTTGTTCGACCCAGGGAGATTGCTGACCTGGGACCCCATGAGCTCGAGCTACCTGTACCAGAACATCGTGTGAGGGGAAAGGCTACAATCTCCCAGCTTCTGCAGGAGCCCGACAACGACATTGACTTCCTTGCCAAGAACTACATCAACAACGAGAAGTTTGCTTTGGAGGATGCGGTCAACTTCTGGGAGGTCCTGAAGGACAAGGCGGGATCAACAACCAGAGCAGCTCAAGGGGAAGGACTTCAATGGATGGTGGGACAGTACACCTACGGTGGAAAGTGTGGGGTGATGAGGAATACGAGCCTATACCCCATTGCGACCTCCTACTTAGTGGAAGCTTTCAAGAGGCTGACGGGAAGGACGGACTTTACAGCCCTGTTGCTCACCGAGAACGTGGGGATGAAGTGCCACCGGGATGTTCACAACCACAGCCAGCGAGGCAATCTTTTACTTCCTCTACTACAATGTGACGAGGGCGGTGGTGTTTGGGTTGAGTCACCTTCCAGTGAGTACGACCTTACAGACGAGTGGAAGGAGACACCAAAGGGAGGTTGGAGACGGGGCCGTGTACGTGAACTACAGCCTGGACACCTCATCTACATCAACCCAAGAATGTATCATGCCACGGAACCCTGGGAAGGAAGAAGATTGGTTGTGACTGCCTACACCCCACGAACTTCCAAGATGACCCAACCAACGTACGACCTCTTGCGGGATTATGGCTTTGAACCTCCTCCACTACAACCTCATGTGCCCGATGAGCTCAAGAATGTGTTCCTCAGGATGATGGCCCTGGATGAAACGACGGAGCCGGAGGCCGTGATGTTCTTGGTCAATGAGGCGGAGGAAGAAAGGAGATCAAAGACCAAGGCTATTAGCCAAGAACTTCAGCAACTACAAGAGGATGTCCTGGAAAGGCTGAGGGAGCGACGCGAGTGGCTTAAGGAGTTCCTGGCTGAGGAGGAGATCCTGGCGGAGGAGTTTCAAAACGTTGGCGAGGCGATTCATGACGAGATCAAGGGCATCAACGATGTTGTGCGTGACCTGATCTCTGGTGTCGAGGAACAGATCAAGGCGGCAGAAGAGAAGTGCAACAGGCTGTTTATCAAGGTCGCCAATGTAGATGATGACAAGGAGATTGGGGACATCGAAGAGTACTTGTCCAACCTCAAAAAGGACCTTGAGGTGACCCTTGATGTTCCCCTCGACCAGGTGAAAGCCAATTTGGATCAATGGGTTGCACCGATGAAGGCCGAGCTTGCGAACCTCGAGGAGAAGACGGATGCTATTGAGCGATGGCCCATATCGGAGGCCCGACGCCTGGAGCAGGAAGGGAAGTTGATCCTGATTCCAGGGAAGGTCGTATGTACGGTGAAGCCACCGCCTCCATTGAGTTCGTCGCCGGCCAAGGACCAGCTTCCGAGGTGGAAACGCAAGGCCAGGGTGGTGATCTGTGGGAACATGGCTGGCCAGTGGCACGACCCGAATGACCTCTTCGCAGCAGGAGCTAGTGTTGAAGGTTTGAGGCTGGCTCTCGCCATCGCGGTCGCTATGTCATGGTGTATAGCATCCACAGATGTATCTGCGGCTTTTCTGCAGGCGAGATGGCCTGCCGATCGACCCACTTATGGGGTCATTCCGCCGAAGATTCTTCTTCAAGCTGGATTGGTGGAAGCTGGCGTGGTGTTTATTGTCAAGAGGGCCTTGTATGGTTTGAGGGAAAGTCCTGCGCTATGGGCAGCCCACAGGACAGAGACCCTCCGAGGACTTTCAGTGGAGGGCCCGGAAGGGCGCGCCTACCTGAAACAGATGATCACGGATGGCGAGCTGTGGATGATCCTTGTGGAACCCAAGGACGGAGGAAGGCCGATCCTGCGCGGGATCCTTGTGACCTACGTGGACGATCTACTATACATGGGACAGAAGGAGCTCATTGTCCAGATCCACGAGAAAATCAGTTCGATTTGGCCATGCTCAGCCCTTGAATTCGCCGATGAGGGCCTTAGATACTTGGGGATGGAACTGGTTCAGGAGGAGGCCTACGTGACGTTGTCCCAAGAGTCCTACGTGGACAATCTGGTGAGGTTGCATGGCTTGGACCCTCAGTCTTCCGCGGGACTGCCTTGCCCCAAGGAATGGTTGCAGGACGAAGATTTCGATGACAGCATTGAGAACTTCAATGACGACGAGCTCAGACGCGCACAGCGCGTCACAGGCGAATGCCTGTGGCTGGCCTATCGTACTCGTCCTGATATCCTGTTCGTCACTAATTACATGGCCGCAATGACATCTAAGAAGCCCGTGAAGGTTTACCACGTGGGACTCAAAGTGATCGCCTACCTGAACTCGACGGCAGCGCTGAAGCTGAAGATTGCCGCAACAGCAGAACAGTTGGGAGCAGAACAAACGCAGTTCACGGCAGAACAGTCGGGAGCAGAACAGACACAGTTCACAGCAGAACAGTCGGGAGCAGAACAGACGCAGTTCACAGCAGAACAGTCGGGGGGCTCTAGTTTACCTGGACATGTGGCTGGTTTCAGAATTCCTTTAGCCGGATACTGCGATGCGTCCTTTGCCCCATACGGGGGGAAAAGCTACGGCTGCTCAATGACGATGCTGGGTCACACTCCCGTGACGTGGAAAGCGGGGAAACAACCGCTAGTGGCTATGTCTGTCTGCGAGGCAGAACTCCTGGAGGGCTCGAATTGCGCGTTGCTCCTCGAATCTACGATGGCAATGGTTCAGGAACTACTCCCAAGAAGCCTACCGCCGAAGATGTACATCGACAATCAGGCCGCGGGCAACATCTTGAATGGGTCCTCCGGAAGCTGGCGGACTAGGCACTTACGTATTCGCCACTCGTATGTGCTGGACAAGATCAAGCACCAGCAGCTGCTGGTGGAGCACATCCCAGGTGAAGACCAGCCAGCTGATCTTCCGACGAAGATGCATTCAAAAGCAAGGCTGATGCATCTACTTGGCGTCTGGGGAATGGTGGGCTTGGATGGTCTGAACGCAGGGAAGGTCTTAGAGGGTGTAAAGCTCGGGTGTTTACTGTGGGTGATGGTTGCCATTCAGTCCTTGGCAGCGGCTGGGGAAACTCCACCCGAAGAACCTGTGAAGCTCAAGGATCCTTTGCCAGTGACCGGAACCAGCGAACTCCTGATGTTGGTGGTGATGACATGTATAGCCGCTGTGGCTGTTTGGGAGCTCGTGAAATGGGCCTATGCTACGTTTGTGCCTATGATTTGTGGTACGAAGAAGTCTCGGAGGCTCAAGAAGCTCCGGGAGTTGGCCAGAGCAGCGGCCGAAGCGGAGGTCGAGAGGTGGATGGATGATGGTGCTCAGAACCGAGGCGAAGACATTGTGGGGAACGTGAGACGTACCCTACGGGCGACATCTTCAGACCCAGGCCCTCCTACAGTCCAAGAACGACTACCAGAAGCACCGCTGGAGGTCGAAAGAACCCCCAGCCCAAGAGGACGGAGCCCGGTCGCATCGAGAACATCGGTCTTTGGAGGGACGAGACCTCCAATTCCACCTATTCCAAGGAGCCCGGATGAAGGATTTCTGGAACGTGGCCGAGTTGTCCATGATGTGCTGGCGTTAATGACAATCCAGCACCTCCGCGAGGGCTTGGTCCAGGAAGGCCTTCCAGTCACAGGCCTTAAGGAAGACCTGATCAACAGACTGGTACCGAGGCTCGGAACGGCAGATCATTTTCCGGCTACTCTTCCCACGACGAGACAGTTCCGTTACCTTCTATATATCTGGAGGCATCGTGGCTTGTCTGGAAGAACCCAGATCCGGTGGGCTACAGTGTCGTCTAGGACGACAATATCAGCCTGGATCGCTAACTGGAAAGAAGCCTAAACCCTTGGAAGTGGGATGCGCCGCGGGCGTATCCCAAGGAGGAGTGTTGATGTGCGAGCCATGCGATCCA
>CAJNJA010012366.1:179-13160 GCA_905231915.1 Symbiodinium necroappetens | reverse complement strand
CTGGTTCTTAGTAGGGTTTAGGGGTTTAGGGGTTTAGGGGCTTAGGGGTTTAGGGTTTAGGGTTTGGTTCTTAGTAGGGCATGGGGGAATGGATCCCTATGATAGTCCCTTAAGGCCCCCTATTCTAGTCCCAATATTTATAATTAATAATGAGGCCTTAAACCCCCAGATACCTACTATACAGGGTAATAGAGCCCCTAGGGCCATATACAGTAGGTATCTGGAGGGTTAGGGTTATAGAGGGTTTAGGGATAGGAAGCACTAGCACGGCAAAATAAGTACTCTGCGCTTGGATGGGAATTTGGCACGGCCATTACTGCAGATAGACAATCAGAATATGTTGGAACTACTGTAGTTTCCCTAGTCTTCCACGGCCGGGCCACAAAACTCAAAAAAAAAACACAACCAAGCCTTGTTCAGGGAAGACCAACTACCGAAACCCACGAAGTCAAGGTTTCTCCTTCTGAGTAAGTACATAAGTCTCCATAGTTTAGGGTTTAGGGTTTGGGGCTTATAGCAGGGTTTAGGGTTGAGGGTCTTTAGGGTGTAGGAACTACTTGGAAAGTGCCCTTTCGAACCAAGTCTCTTCGCTTGCTTTGCTCTCTGAAATTCGCAGCAACCTGAATACTAATCCGAGTGTGCCAATACGACCTCCGCCCATCAGTCATGCTTAGTCTGAGCCATATGTATATATATATATATCGAACCCTATAAACCCTAAACGCCAAACCCTAAACCCTAAACCCCGAAGTCCTAGTACATGTCTCCTGGTAGATCCGCCAAGCCCTGAGCCACCTTCACAGAGCCCTCCTGATCAATCAGGATCAGGGCATTGCAGTGGGAACTCGTGGCCAAAATAGGCCGATGGCGGACGGTGGCATACCTTAAGTGCGACTGGATGAGGACGCATAATGAGGGTTTAGGCTTACCCAAAGGGTACAAAGAACCTAATAATCATGTACTTGGGTTACGGATAGTAGTTTTGTAGATTAGTTGTCAGAAGAATATATGATTATTAGGCACTTGGACCCTTAGGGCTACAGGGTTTATACACCCTGAGAGCATCAGAGCGGCTCCTCGAACCCTCAGACCGACGTCTACGACCTCTCCTGCCCACATGAAACCAACTGAAAAGGCAAGGAAGACGCTGTTTGGCAGATGCTAAGAGATATCCTTGCTCCATCTTGGCGGCTGGGAGTGTGCTGATGTTCAGTTAAGCCTACAGGCTTGTAGGGCAAGGACTGAGGGTATTCAAGTTTCGGATGAGCGGATGACTGGAAGAGCCGTGGGTCTGAGAGTTTAGGGCTCAGGGTCAGGGTCTTAGGGTTCAGGGCTTTCGGGGGCTTGAGGGCGCAAACCCTGCAACACGCAAAGCCAAAAGAAATTTGGAGCCGAAGTTGCAGCAAATCGCCGTCCTGGGCAATTGTAGAGGCAAATCACAGCCCATGGGTTCCTATATAGGTACTTTAGGGTCTAAGTATATACTATATGGGTACATGGAGCCTTTGGGAAGGTAGAAATATGTGGATTCAGGAATGCGTGGTTCTGTGGACTACGCATCTTGGACTTTGTCAGGCATCGAGAGGGTTTATAGAAATCGTAGCAGTCTTGGGCCCTTCCCCCGGAAAAAAATGGAATGATGCTCTGACGTAGTCGCCCAGCTCATAAGGGTAAGCCAAAGCCCTAAAAACCCAAACCCCTACACCCTGAACCCCTAAACCCTAAACCCTAAACCCCAAACCTCTAAACCCTACACCCTGAACCCGAAGACCCGACTATGTAGGGTTCAGAACCCAGTTTTGCTCCTGTGCCTTCAAACCCTAACAAACCTGGGAAGGGCACTGGTTCCTGGGATGCACCTAATGTAGGGGTTTAGGGTTTAGGGTTTTTAGGTTTTTAGGGTTTTCAGGGTTTTTAGGGTTTAGGGTTTAGGTAAGGGCTTCGGAGTTTGAGGGTTTAGAGCTTTTAGGGTTTATAAGGGGCCTTAGGAGTTTGAGGGAGTCGGCGCTGAAACTCGCCGCGCCCCGTGCTGGCAGGGTCTCGCCGGGCCCACTTTCGGCCAGTTTTCCCCCAAACCCTCAACCCCAAAGGGGAAACCTCAAGTGTCTTAGTCTTCATCCCTTCCCGTTTTTGCCGATGGTTTCGGCCTGGTCCGCAAATCCTGAACCCTCAACCCCACACTCCCCAACCGAAGCCCGGAACCATGAGTTCTATCGGGTTATGAGCTTATCTCGGTTTAGGGTTTAGGGTTTTGTGGGGTTTTGATGCTTTGCACCCCCCCTCCCTCTTCCAACAGGAGAGGGCCTGGCTGCTGACTCTTGTCTGAAAGCCTGCTGTTTACCTAGGTTCCGGAGTAGTACCCTTTTGCCCTTTCTATTGTATGGTTCCCCTTATTAACACTGAGTATCAGGAAAAAGGGTACCCTCAACATTGAGGGCTCACTCAGGAGCCTAGTTACTGGGTTCTTGTTAAGGGATCTATCTTAAGCTGCCATAAGTAAGGAAACCATATTACTTACTACGGATCCCTAAAAAAGGTAACTTAAATTAAAATCTCTTAACAAGGGCCCAGGTTTAGGGTGTTTGGTTCGGGATCTCGAGCCTTCATCGTCTTTGGGGCCTCTGTAGTACCCTTTTGCCCCTTTTTCTCTGTGGGTTCCCTTACTAAAACACCAAGTCGTCGGAAAAAGGGTACCCCTTACCATGAAGGGGCTAAGGGTACGGTAAGGGGCTAATGGGGAACCTAGTTAGATTCTCTCGTGTGGTTTCCGAGCTTCACGTTGAGGATTTGGGGCTCCTTTGGCTGAAGCCCCAACCCTGGATCCTGATGCCTAATGTATTTCATTGTTGACTTGACTTGACTTGACTTGACTTGACTTGGCTTGAGTTGACTTGACTTGCATTGACATGACACGTTGTTGTTAATATGATTATGTCTTCAAGTAGTACTTTGTACTATAGTGTGCTATAGTTTGCTATGTTATACTTTTTTATACCAGATTATACTATATCATACTATGCAATGCTTTACTGCATTATATTAGACTCTACCATACTATACTACACTATACTATGCTATACTATAATATGCTATGCTATACTATACTATACTATACTATACTATACTATACTATACAATACAATACAATGCATTGTTCTATGCTATTCTTTTATTTTCTACTGTTTTCTATTGTTTTTTTTTATCGTCTTTTCTAGGCTTTTCTATTCTTGTCTATTCTTTTCTATTCTTTTCTTGTCTAGTTCCATTCCATTCCATTCCGTTCTATGCTATTACAGTCTTTTCTGTTCTATTCCATTCTGTTTTTTTCTCATACTGTTCTATTCTATTCTATACTATTCTTTTCTAGTTCTATTCTATTCTATTGTATTCTGTTCTATTGTATCATGTTGTATTCGAGTTGGATTAGGGCTTGGGGTTCAGGGTTCAGTCTGTCACCAGCGATAGTGGTCATACAGGTCTGTGCCATGATCACCATGTTGCCCTGGCAAATAAACCTCAATAGAAGACTTGGGGACGTGCCGTGTGGACGGTCAGTGGATGGCATGTTTCTACGCTGAGGCAACATCTGACCCGCCAGCCATGCAGATGCTGGGCGCGGAAACTAGCAAGGGTTCTCTAAGCCCTAAACCCTCAACCCTGGGGCTTTGGGGGTGAGGTGTGCAGCGTATTCGCAGGCGAGAGCGTGGCAGGCGCAGGTGCACATGACTAGACAGATACGGTCCGGCCAGCGTGGGACCATAGTCTGGTCGCCTTCTACTACGGGGCAGGTCTACAAGCTTCGCGTTCCTATCCTGAGACGGTAGGGCTCCGGGTCTAGCACTGTGAAATTCGGTATGGCGTGGATGTACTTGATTTTCGTCGGAGCCCGAAGTTGTTCATTCGTTTAGTTGATCCCCATACAGACCTCCACTTCTAGCCCGACCAGCGACCAAGCAACATCTCTTCCGGATTCTGGAGTATCCTGCTCTAATCCTATTTTGGGCGACTTGTTACTTAAAGGAGCCATTGTGCAATAGCTGCTTATACTTTCTTCTCCTTGGTTGATTCAAACCTCAGTCTTGACCTTTCGGTCCAGCTGAGTACCGTTGCTCTGGTCCGTATGAGCATTGTGAAAGGATCAGTCCTGTGCAGATATATGGCTATGGCTATGACGATGAGAGGCTCAAGGGTTCCATGGCTCTCAGGTCTTTTTCGGGAGACTTTTTGAGTTCATTTTTTTAGGGTTTTGGGGGTCGCCCGAAGCCTTAATCCCTAAACCCTAGAGCAATCCCTCACGCCCTAAACCCTAAACCTTGAACCCTACACCCTAAGCCCTAAAGCCCCAACAAAGGACGTCATGCGCCTGGGGTGGCCAACAGCCCCCTGGGCGGAATCAGAGCTCTTTTCCCATTTGGGTTTAGGGTTTAGGGTTTCAGGGTTCAGGGTTCAGCTTGGGGGTCAGGGTTGTTTTGGCTCTCTATAGGGTCAGGGTTCACTTTGTGGGACCGGGTTGACTGTCCTTCCTTTTTAAGGTCAGCGTTGGATCTTTTACGTGGGTTTTGAGTGGGTTTTGGTGTAAGAGTCTATGATTCAACCCCAAAACCCTAAACCCCAAAACCCTAAACCCCAAAACCCTAAACCCTAAACCCTAAACGATTCTGCTCGGGCCCCAGGATCAACAACTACCTGAGCAAAAGCCGCCTGAAGCACTCAGCCCAACTGTCCTAGGCCTGGCGCCGGTAATAGGGTTTCGGGTTTTAGGGTTTATAGGGTTTAGGCTTTATAGGGTTTATGGTTTAGGGATTCTGGGGTTTAGGGTTTATAGGGTTTCGGGTTTAGCGTTTAGGCAATCCTGTATTCTAATCTCAACACATCAAGCTACTCCCAGAACACTGACCCTGAAAATGAGGCCCTAAGCCCTCAACCCTAAAGTCCCTGAGCCCTAAAACCCTAAACCCTAAAGCCCTAAACCCTAAAGCCCTAAAGCCCCAAACTCCCTAAACCCTAAGCCCCCTTTTGTCCAGGTGTGGTGGGGCCGGCTATACCGGCGCAACATGCTGTGAGGCCGGGTTCCCCCCCTCCCCCCTACCAGATTTACCCCAAATCGCAGTCCAACACCAAGCTCACTAAAAAAAGGGGCCTTAATAGTTACCTAAACTATTGTGGGGGGGGGGGGCTCCTTATTTTAATCATAGTAGAATATACCCCAAAAGCCCTATTCTTATTGAGGCCCCTCCGCTTCAACGCTAAAGCCCAAGCTCTACCCAAACCTTGAAACGGGAACGCTGCACTACACCCTAAACCCTAAACCCCGATTGAACCTGTCTCCTATCCCTGCAGGCCGGCTACTACTGCGACGGTGCGGCTTGCTCTAAGGCCGGCTACACCCCCTCTTGGGTTTAGGGTTTACAGCTTAAGGTTTAGGGTTTAGGGTTTAAGTTCAGGGTTTAGGGTTTAGGGTTTAAGGTTCAGGGTTTAGGGTTTAGGCATAAACAACACCTTCTAGTTCCTGTTGCTGTAATGTGGCCAACCCTAGTCAAATATAAATGCCACTATAGACTATAGAACTTCCGCCAGGGACGCTAGACTGCTATTGATGCCAGGGCTAGGGGTTCCTGATACTGTAGTTCTGGTATAATGCTAACCCAAATACCCGACATCATCATGGCACTCGCCATTCTAATGCCCATCCTCATCAGGTGTACACTGCTGCTGCAGTAAGTGTTAGTACTGATTGGACAGGACAATTTCGTTATGATTTGATGCAAGCCAAGGTGTTCACCGACGTTAAACAGTGGAAGGTGGTTGCAGGCTGCAGAACACCAACATTGTTGGGGAGGCATGGAACTTGGATGGGGCCGCGCTTAAACTGGGCACAGATGCGCACACCACCAAACCCTAAACCCTAAACCCTGAGCCCTAAATCACTTCAGTTTCACGACAAAATCGAGTCCCCCCTCTCTCAGCCTTGCTGACAGAGAAGTGGCATGAACTGCGCACTGAAGCTTGGAAGCATGCGGTTGAAATCCATTCACAAAGAGCTTCCGGGAAAGCCGCGACTTCCTCTTGACGGTGGCAGATCATGAAACTGCGGCCAGCGATCCCCCGAACACTGCCATCCTGGGCATGATGGTGCGAGTGTGTTGGTGATAACGGTTCTGATGAAGACGATGAAGATGATGAAGATGATGATGATGATGATGTCGCTCCCCAGTTCCCAGAAACTCCGAACTTGAGATTCGCAAAGCCCTAAACCCTAAACCCCTAAACCATAAACCCCTAAACCCCTAAGCCCTAAACCCTAAACCCTAACCCCTTAACCCTAAACCCCTAAACCGCTAGGCCCCAAAACCCCTAAGCCCCTAAGCCCTAAAATTGGACCCGACGCAGAAGCTCCGTTTATGGGCTCCATTAGGGGGCTGCCCAGGTGACTGAAGCCGTGGAAGTGAAACAGTATGGCTTTAGCGATGCTCCCTGGTCTCGAACTTTGCTCGGGGTTCCGACGTGTGTGCGGTTTTGTTGTTCGTTTAGGGGAGTTTTGGGTGTTGGGGGTTTTGGGGTTATAGGCGTTTAGGGTGTTGTACAGTAAGGGTTTCGGATTCTTTGTTTTCCGTGGATTGTCAGGCAGTTGCAATCCGATGAAAGGCCTGCAAACCCGTAGCCTGGAGCGCTCCGTCTCTGGGCGCACAAACATCCCCAAGCCCAGCTCGATACGACGATCAAAGGTTGAGGTCGTGAAGTAGCTAGTCATGTAATCCCTACCCCCGAAGCCCTGCATCCACATGGGATCTTTATCAGAAACCGTGCTCGATTGAGCAGGTGGACATCTGAGTTACCATAGCCCAAAGCCGCTAAGCCAGCTTCAAGAATCAAGATTATGTCATCCACCCTGTCTCGTCTTGCCATTGCTGGTTGTCCTGATTTGCTCCAGTTGCACCTGACCCCGAGACCCCTAAAAAACGTGATGTATCGTGATGAAGCGCGCGCTCCCCAACCAGTCCGAAGCACCGAAATCTCGTCCCCCTTTTCCCCCTCCGTTCTTCGACCACGGGGCCTCAAGACATGTTACGCATGAAAACTAGCTTCATGCCACCGTGCCTGCCGATCTAAGAAGCTGCGCAAGAAAAGCTCAGGCCATGCCGCCGCTTTCGGGGGCTTGGGGAGTGTCGGTTTCGATACAACACAACGAGGACACGATGGTGGCGAGGATGACGAGCACGATGGCGACGATGGGCATGACGAATCAGATGGTGATACGTACCATGAATGACATTGATGATGATGATGATGGTGATGTTGAGGGTGTCACATGAAGATCAGGATGATGAGGGCAACGATGAGGGCAGCTTGCCAGGATGTCAACGATGTTGCTGCTGTTGGCGATGTTGTTGTTGTTGATGGTGGCGGTGGTGATGGTTGAGCTGGGATTCTCTGCTTTTGTACACCTTCAGGCTGCGATCGGGGGCTCTGCGCCTCTGATAGTGGGGAATTGGGCCGCGACTGGAATGATGACGACGGTGGTCTGTTCTGGATGCAGGTGAAGCCTAAGTCAAAGCTGATGAACATAGCTACGAATTTGGGTGACCGTGGCAACTTAGCTGCGGTCGTCTCGAGAATGACGCCGGTTTTCGTAGTTGAGCTCGTCAGGATCGCCTCTGCCCACGTTTCCTTTTTGTGGCGAAGGTCATTGTAACAACTTCGGCCGTTCTGCAGGTTGTTGTTGCTGCATCTGTCTGTTGCTGTTGTTGCGAGGTTTTGACGGCTTGATGTCCAAGTACGTGTCGATGGTTGCATCAATTGAAGTTTTTCCATTCACAATATACTTCTCAGGATGCCATGCCGTATAAAGCCAGAAGATGTCTTGGCCAAGAGTCTTGCCTGCGCAGGTATGTCCGATGCTGTATATGAGTGTATATCTGTATATGGGCTATCGAAGATCGACTTACCTTCAGCCGGGTGTAGGCAAAGGAAGGAGGATTCTGCGCGAAGGGTTGGGTTTGCACAAGGCTTGCTCAAAACATCTGTCCGTGAAATTGGACTGCGTTCCCTACCCATCCCTGACCATACCTGTTTCTATGCCAATGAGCAGGTGGGCTCTTTACTAGGGCTGCTGCTAGAGTCTAACAAAAATACAGTAAAGCATCGGAAACCCGAAGCTTATGCGGCAAGACCTGAATGCTAGAGCGCTGACGGTTTGTGCAACCCCTAAACCCTAAACCCTATAAACACAAAACCCTAAACGCTAAACCCTAAACCCTCAACCCTATAAACCCAAAACCCTAAACCAAAGCAGGCAAGCTCTTCACCTTCTACGTCTACCGCGCCCAGGGAGCGACGACCTATCCTCCAGAGCCACTCTGGCCGGCAGTTCATTACAAGTGCTTGCGAGCTTTTTATTCAGGATTCCTAAACCCTTAAATTAAACTCTTGAAGCCCTTAAGCCCTTAAACCCTCCAGCCCTTAAGCCCTCAAGCCCTTAAGCCCTCAAACCCTTAAGCCCCAAACCCTTAAGCCCCAAACGCCTAAACCCTAAACCCTATAAGCGCTGCGCCTTGATTGGGGGAGACTATGTCGAAGGAAAGCCCGGAGCCGAAAAAGGGCTTGCGGCTTTTTGGTCCTTTGGTCCTGGGGGCTTTGGGGATCTTAGGGTTTTAGGGTCCTGATTTGGGCTTGAGGGTCTTACAGGTTTAGGGTCTTAGGGCTTCGGTCCTTAGGGCTTCAGGGCTTTAGGGTTTTAGGGTCTTAGGGTTTAGGGGTTTGGGGTTTAGGATCCTTAAAGGCCTTAGCAATATCGAGCCTCCGCGCTCCGAAGCAGGAGCTACTTTTTTTTGGGGGGGGATGGCAGCGTTTAGCCCAATCGTGGTCGAGTAGGGTCTGTAGGGTCCGAAGAGGTCCAGGGTCTAGAGGTGCGTCGGGATGTTTGAGTTGTAAGCCTTGTGGGCTTAGGGTTTCGGGTTTAGCCGTTTCAACCCCGCCCCCCCGAAAGCATAAGGGAAAAATGAGGATCCCCAACAAGATGTTCCCTAAGTAGCAGTAGTCTTGGCAAAGCTCATGTAAAGTTTCAGTTCTGGAAGGGTGTACAATATAGTTCCTGTATGGGCGCAAAAAAGTGTTTCGAATCTATGCGGGTGCTCGCATAAAGCTGGAGTGCCAAATTGGAAGCTGCAATGGAACGTCGCTCTAAATGTCCTGGAAAGCCATTGAACACCCTAAACCCTAAGCCCGAAACCCTAAACCCTAAACCCTAAACCCTAAAGCCGTAAACCCTAAACCCTAAACCCCAAGCCCTAAACCCTAAGCCCTACACCCTAAACGCTAAACCAACTCGGGTCCTCGGATCGTATCCCACGGTAGTAGGTACCGCAAACTCGAAGTAAGGCGTGAATCTCAAAGCTATAATGCGCGGTTTAAGGTTTGGGGTTTAGCCTCGGACACGAATCTTCGGACATCGGACAGCCCTGACATTCTAACAGCCGCGGTATCCCCAAGTTATCAAAAGCCTGAGCCTTTCTAAGCTTTAAACACATATCGGGTCCATCCTTCCGATGGGCATAGACATACGCTGCATCCCTCACCTCCGGCGCAAGCACCTTTCCGATACCACATCTTTCGTCCCTCTCTGCACATGTTTCCACGCTGCACCCCTAGCCCTTGCCTATGTATCAGGAATGTCAACGTTGCCGATCTCGCCGGGGTGATGTGGTGATCCCGACACGCTTGGGGGGTTTCGGGTTCGGGGGACCATCCCAGCCCAGTTCTCGGACAGCTAAACCTCTGAGCTTAATTCCTAGTCGTAAACTTTGAACCCTGAACCCTAAACCCTACGCCCTAAGCCTTGAACCCCAAACCTACACAAAAGCCTTGTTCAAATTGTGTAAAGAGGGAGCCCCTAACTCGCAAACCCTGTCTCCTCAGTCGTCCCCAAAAGGCCCTGAGCATCTGCGACTCAGAGGACTCCGCTGCTAAAACTGTGGATTGAAGGCTTTCGGTTTATGGCTTAAGGTTGAGGGAGTTTAGGGTTTTGGGTTTCAGGTGCCCTGGGTTGGGGGAGAAGGGCTTTCCGGGGTGAAACGCCCGGAAATACCAGTCAAGTCCCTTGACTGCTACTCCTGTTGTTCCCTAAACCCCAAACCCTTATGGTCGTCGTCCCTGTTGCTCTGTTGTTGTCGCCACCGGCTTCGCCGTGAGGTTTTGGCGTTGGCCAACACACACAGAGTACGGTTTATGGTTGAGAGTTTGGGAGTTTAGGGTTCAGGGGTTTAGGGTTTAGGGGTTTAGGGGTTTAGGGGTTTAGGGGTTAGGGCTTTAGGGTTTACTGCTGCAAAGAAGGGCTTGGTGCGCCCAAGGAGTTTTGAACCTTCTCAATGCCCCTCACCCTCGATCTTGCGCCCGAAGCTGCAAAGCCTAGCGCCGAGAAGATGGCGCCCTAAGCGCAACGCTACGCCCTAAACCCCAAATCTTGAGCCCTAAAGCTTAAATTCCAAATTTTTAAGAATTCGACCCCAACCATAGATCCGAAGCCCTACTAGGGACCTTAATACTTAGAATAGGGATTTGGGGCCCATCATATTATAATTACAAGAAGGAATCCCACCAAAAAATAGTATTAGTAATCATTTAGGCCCGTATATTACACCCTTCAGTCTAGGACATTTTCAGGTGGGTAGTTATCGTTATGGGAGCCTTATAGAGGGTCTATATACCCTAAACTCCCCGCCTGTAGTTTTCTTTAATTCAGCAGGTATCTGCATAACGAGATCGTCGGCCGTGCTGACTGGGGCTACAAAAGGAAGCTTTTCAGCTGCCGGGAGGGGGGGCTTTTGGGCGCTTAGGAGTTTGGGTTTAGGGTTAAGGGTTTAGGGTTTAGGGGCTTAGGATTTAGGGTTAAGGGTTTAGGGGCTTAGGATTTAGGGTTTAGGGTTTAGGGCTTGTGGGGCTTAGGATTCAGGGGCTTAGGGTATTTAGGCTTGAGGGTTGAGGCGTCTCAACCCTCAACCCTAAACGCCCTAAGCCCTCAACCCTAAAGCCTAAACTCCCTAAACCGAGGGTTTAGGGTTTAGGGTGCAGGAATCAGGATTCTTGGGTGAGGTTTGAGAGGGACTTCTTTGGTTGTAGGGCTGAGAGAAGGGTGGAGGGTTTCGAGAAAGCTTGGGATCCAGAGGGCTTGCAGGTGACATGAACATTTTCTTGGAGCCCCTCAGATAGGCGCCCTTAGTAGTTGGAACAGGCTTTGGGGGGTATTTGTACCATAGGTATTCAGGCCCCTATATTAAGCCTTATACGTTCAATCTACCTCCTCGACGGCAAGCCTAAATCCAGCAGAAGCCAGGGACTTATGCTGAGAATCGACATGCTTCGAGTCTTACAATCGCAGATTTATGGGACTGGTTTTAGCAGGTTTGGGGTGTATTGAAGGTTTCAGGGTTGGGGTTTAGGGAGTTTAGGGTACATGAACATCCCCTTCTATTCCTCAGATGCTGAAGTCTTAGCCGCCGTAGCCACCATCCGGAGTTAGCTCGTCACCGTTCATGAGGGTAGTCCCTGTCTCTGCACCGGCGCGCCGAGGTTCAACATCACCCGGATCATTCGCCTGGTCCTGAGCCGGGACAGTTTCCAGCATGTAGGGCAGCCGGTCAGCCCAGAGACTCCCCGAAATCAGCCCAGAGACTCCCCGAAATCCTGAACCTTATAAAAATTACCCTAAAAACCCAGTTTTGAAGGCTTCTGTTATGACTTGAAAGTCTGGAGCCCGATGCCTTGTTCAAGGCTACAAGATGCAGACGAAGGCCACCCAGCCGCTGGCTTAGTGCTCTTGTGCAGGGGTCAGGCACAAGGGAAGTTGGCTTCAAGACCGTACACTACCCCCTTTTGGCCGTAAACCCTGAATGTACTCGATACCTTAAGCCCTGCAGATTATCCACAGCTTTTCTAGCTGGCCGTCAAGTTTAGCCCATTGGGGATCGTCTCCATCTTCTAACAAAGCCCTGATATCCCGGGCTCTAAGGCCTAGACCCGGAAAGTCCAGACCCCAAGAACCCTGAAGCCCTAAACCCTAAACCCAGAAAGCCGAATACCCCTTAATGAAGGAATATACCTTAAATTATAGGGGCCTGAATATTATGATTTAAGGTATATTCCTTAATCAAGGGGTATTTGGGTTCTCTGGGTACAGCCCTAAAGCTCCGAGGCCCCCAAACCCACAAGCCCTAAACCCGAAACGCCCAAGCCGCAAGAACTAAAGCCCTGAACGAAGCCCTCGACCGATCCCTAACACGGCGCCGAGACCCTTGATTGACCGTGGGATGAACTTCGGCGTCCGATTCGCCTTCGACTCCGGCACTTCGTCTAGCATTTAGAGCGATTATAGCGCCTTCCCTAAACCCTAAACCCTAGTTTGCTATTGAAGAGGGTTTCAGGGTCTTAGCAGGGTTTCGGTGGGCTTTAACAGGATTTCGCAGGGAGTTTTTGAGAGACGATAGGGGGGAGGGGATTATATGGTTAGCCCAAAATCCTTTAGTTTTGAGCGGAGCCCTTGTTAGGGATCATCTTCCTTAAGCCTTACGGAGATATCATACGGTTGATGATATACAGCCTGCATTACCCATAATAAGGAATGTACCATAATTCCCATAGTTTAGGGTCCTCAAGGTAATGCAGGGTTTATATCATCAACAGCATTTCTCGTGGAAAAGCACCTCTTACAAAAGGATACCCATGATTCCTTCAGGACGATTCCGTAATCAACCATTTGATAGAGCTCGCACGTCTGCCAAGCAAGCAAGCAAAAAAGATTATTCTTGGGGTTTCTTACTCTATTCATACTGTCAAGAAGCCCAAACCCCTATTCTAAGTATTAAGGCCCTTCTATGAATCGCCGGGTGGTGGTTTTTCTGGGAGGGAGGTGACAGGAGGTAGTTTGTGGAGGATGCCGGGCTTGGGGGAAGCTGGCCTGCACAGAGGTTTAGGGCTTAGGGTATTAGG
>CAJNJA010012365.1:28537-39047 GCA_905231915.1 Symbiodinium necroappetens | reverse complement strand
AAGGGTGCTTGGTTAAGTTTGCTTGGAGCCCTGAAACGTCAGTAGGCTTTCTAGGTTTTTAACGGCATGTGCTTGAAACGTTGGTTGGCCAGTCCGTTTGTTGACCGTTGCTGCCTGCGGGGTGTGAACCTTGTATATGCGTGCCGATAGTCGATAAAACATCGGCGATGACATTGCCATCCTCGTGCTCTGTGCGTTGCGCTCTCTCGGCGGAAAGCTTCCATTGCACAGGTACGAACTCTGGAGGTGAGTTCGTGTCTTCAGATTATCTGAGCTAGGTCTGCTGCAGATCAGGAGCAAAATGGAAGGCGAGAGCCACGTAGGTCAGGCAAAAATCGAAAAACCATTGCGCAGAAAGATCGGTTTCCCATCACGTAAGAAAGTTGTGGGTGTCCAGTGTGGGTTGTGGGAGATGTAATGTGGACAGCTCCGCACGCCAGCACGATGTTTTCGTTTGCAGAGAGAAGGGACTCACAAGGTCTCCATGATGTTGATGAGTATGTGCGTCGCGGCATTCATGGGTACACTGCGCAGCAACACGACTCACTGTACATGCACTCATATGAAACTCCAGATGAAGTGGATGATGACAGCACTCATCATGGAGTGGAGTGCTCGTGGCTTCAAGTGGCTGCTCATCATGCCATCTTGCCTGAAGCAAAGCCATCGCCTGATGTGTGGGTGAAAGTTGGACATGTGCTGATTCGTAGACATTTCACTCCCAGAGTCGGCATGTACGAGCCGGTTGAGGACGAGGTTTTGCAAACAACCAGGTACAAACCCATCAGCAGATCGTGTCACGATCATATTGACAGAGGGTGGCGGAAAATCGGTCATCATTGATTGTTGGACGGATGGGAAACCTGGGCGCGCGTTGTGCCAGACATAACAGTTGCATGTGTTTAACACCCTCATGTCTGCGTCGTGGTTGGAAAGTGTGCAGTGTCACAAGGATCGGGTGTGTTGGGACGAGATTCGCGTGAGAACTGACGGTTTTTTGGAGCCGCCATTTGGGAGAAGTGTCCACAGTCACAAGGATACCTTTTGCTTTGTTTTATTTCATTATTTGCTTACTTTACCTAACACAGCCAACATCTCTTTCTATTTAGTAATTAATTACTTCAAATATTTGACTGGAGAAGTGTTCCCGCAGTGACTGGAAAAACGTTGACGCAGTCTTATTCATCCTCTTTCCTTTATTATTACTGTCATATATTCGAATGATTATGATAAAGATGAATGAAAGAATAAAGATAAAAAACAAATAATTAGATCTACACTACCTAACACAGATACTCTATAAGCAAGCTGGCTTTATTCCTTTATTATTACTACTATAATATACGAATGATTTTGAAGATGAATGAAATAATAAAGATAAAAAATGACAAGAAATTATAAACCAATAGGACGTAGAGGACGAAATATACCTTGTCCAACAGGCTCAATGCATTAAATCAGCACTTTCAAAAAACATAATTGAGTTTGTTGCATTGGTAGACTTGGTAATTGTAATATTATTGCATTGGATTGAGCGGCGCGCCGGGCTGTGCGGGGGGATACCATGGTGGGGGTGGCTTGAACAGGGTTTTTTGGAAGCTGGAACTGAAAAGGCGTTCTTTTTTTCCCACTGAGGCCGCTGTAAACTGCAGCTTTGCGGAGCTGGGCAACCTCTCACTCGAAAGGGCTTTGTGGTCACTGGACGGTGTCATAAAGGTCATAATCTTTCCCTATGACTTAAACAGGAAATGCTGGAAAATTGCATACTTTTACAACTCCATTGCAGCCATTTTTCCGCAAAAAACTTTGCCAATGCAACATTTGCAACTTCTTTTTTGCCACCTTGTTTTTGCCTGTGTCTGCTTGGTTAATTGCTGTGTCTGTAACGTGCTGTGAGTGTGTTTTTCTGTCAACGTTGCAGGTGAAGCTTGCAGGACGCTCCATTTACAAGGAGACACGTTGCCCTTCCAGACCTTGGCAATCGCCCCATTTGCAAGCCCCCCCGTTTGCAAGCCTTCCAAAAGGATCTCTGTTTTCTTCGTTTTTCCCTTAAAGCGATTTCGATCAGCTCCTCCATCTTGTGTGTTGGAGACAACGCTCGTGTTCGTTTGTTCGTTTTCATTTGCTGTTTTTCTGGCTGTTACATTCCGCAAAGAAAGTACTGGCTCTTGCCTTCTTGTCTGTCCCAGAAGACGTTTCCTGTATGATTCACTATATTTTCTTCGCTTTGAAGCCCCTGAAGCGTTTTCGTGTGGCTTTCTCACTTGTGTGGAAGAAGCCTTTGTGTGCGTGTTTTCGTGTCTGAAGAAAGCGGGGAGTTTGCCTTCTTGTCTGTCGGAAGAGACGTTTCATGTGTGATTCAATGTATTTTCTTTGCTTTTAGGCCCCTTACGCGTTTTCGTATGGCTTTCTCCTTCTTGTGTGTTGAGGTTCAATTGCAACTCTAACCCGCGGATCCGTGGTTGGGGTCAGGGTTGGGTTTACCCCAACCCTAACCTGCGGACAGCGGTTGGGGTTCGGGTTAACCAACCCTAACCTGCGGATCGGGGTTGGGTTTCCGGTTCACCCTATAACCCTAACCTACGGATCGAGGTTGGGGTTCGGGTTAACCCCAACCCTAACCTGCGGGGCGCGCTGGGGTTGGGGTTCGGGTTAACCCCAACCCTAACCCCAAGTTGAGGTTAGGGTTAACCCGAACCCAGAACCTGGGGTTGAGGTTGGGGTTGAACCCCAACCCTAACGTGAGGTTAGGGTTGGGGTGAACGAACCCACAACCTCAAGTTCAGGTTGTTGGACCCCCCCCCCGTGGACCCGGCCCCCGGGGTTACAACCTGGGTTCAACCCCAACCCCCAACCCGCCCCTGCGGGGTATGCTCCAGAAGCCTAGCCGAAACCTGCAAGTATCCCTGTTGCAAAAAAGAAGCTGTAAACAAAAAACAGCTTTTGCAATGTCACCCAGGGTTTGGGTTCAGGGTTTAGGGGTTTTGGAGTTGAGGGAAAGGATGTGGGACCTTTTGGGCTTGGGCGCTTGTGTGTGTGTGTAAATGTGTCACCTTCAACCCCAAAACCCGAAAGTTGCTCCTCCACCGTGAGCCGTTCCGACGAGCCCAAAACCCTAGTGCATAAACCCTAACTCTGCAGCTTGCTTCCCCAAGAAGCCAGGGAAATAAAAAGATTACCCTTGCAGATTGCTACTACATTTTGAGAGCCATGAAAAATTAACGGTTGGGTATTGGAGAACTAAGGCAGATCATAAGGACGGATCACAAGGACGCTTAGGGGGCTACGGGGAGAGGCGGGACAGAGGGCCTCAATACCCTGGTAAGGACCCGATGAAGGTCTGATCAGGCTCAACCCCTAAACCCTAAACCCTAACACCCTTTAACCCCAAAGCCCTTAAACCCTAAATTAAAAACCCGTCAACCTTGAACCCAAACCCCTAAACCCCTTCAACCTTAAACCCTAACCGCCCTAACCCCTAAACCCCTTCAACCTAAAACCCTAATCCCTTCAACTAAACCCTTACAACCCTTTAACCTTAAACCCTGACCCCTAAACCCCTTCAACCTTAAACCCAAACCCCTAAACCCCATTCAAACCTCAAAACCCCTAAACCCTAAACCCCTTCAACCTTAAGCCTTAAACCCTTGAGATCCAAGCAGGTAAAGTCCGTTGGAGCGCGAAGGCAGCTCGGGGTTCGAGTGTAGGAGTGTAGGGGTTCAGGGTTTGAGGGTTTAGGGGCTTGGGGCTTTAGGGTTTAGGGTCTTAGGGTTTGGGGGTTTAGGGTTTGAGGGTTTAGGGGCTTAGGGGTTAGGGTTTAGGGTCATTGGCTCCACACGCCCCACCGCATCCCTACTCTCCCTGGGACTGGTTCGGCTCTTTGGAGCCACTCCGCGAGACCCGTCTGGGGCTGCGGTCCCTGCCTTGCGAGAGTTCCTCAAGGTCAGCTGACTCAGGCTCCTTCATTTCCGCGTCAGGAGATACAGGCTTGTCCTGAGGCGGCGCTTCCAAGGGACCATTGCCCCTTTCCCTTTCCTGTGACTCGTCAGGGCCCAGCGCACTCGGAACATCTGTCCGACACGACGCAGCTCTGATCCCGCTTGTCTATTCTGACCTTCTGCGTCTCTTTCGTCGCGTCCCTCGTTTCTCGAAAACCAGCACGTCAATCTGCAGCATACTGTGGGACATCGAGAAGACCGCTTGTCGCCAGGTTTGGTCCAACCTCGTGCGTTCAGCAGAAGCGGCTGCTACACGCCTTGGGGGGTCGCTAACGTTGGGGCTGGCCAACGCGCGAAAGCCTAACTTACTCGAGTGTCCAAAAGCTTCAACCAGACAGCGTCGGGAGGTTGTTTTTTGCCTCTGAGCTTGGCTGACAATGGTTGATGGTAGATAGGACGTGTTTGCATGTAAGAAGTGAACGGCGCACTGTCTTGCGTAACGTTCGGACTGAGTATCCGGTTCACAAGATGCCTTTGGTCGAAAACTCAGGCTGCTGCCCCTACCGCAAGTTCTGCTCCGAAACCATTGATTTGGACGCTGTCCTTTCGAGTCTTCACAGCACAGCTTTCTGGTTCAGCGCTATCCAGCCTGCCCCCTCAGTATGAGACTTGTTAACGACTGTGCCAAGCATTGCTGAGACCCGCATGTTGAAGGTAGCAGGACTCTGTGAGGTAGCATGCTTTTCATTGCGTGCCAAAGTCTTCTCTTACGCGCCATTGATTGTTCTACCGAGTGTTGCTGCCATGGTACCTGTGCCATCGGTGAAGGCCGCCAGCGGTGTTTTTTGTAGTAAGCATACCTCGAGTTGGTTTAATACAGTCGATGCCACCTTCAATGTGCAACGAGGCTTGCTGCCTGTGCTTGTGCAAGATGTTGGTCGAGGCCATGATGCATGCTAGCTGAAAGACAGCATAATTCATGGCGGGTCTACGGAGGGGCTGTCCTTCCTGCTGTCCTTTTTTCCGGGCGGCGGAGTGCAGGCTCAACGGCCATTTTCCCGATGGTAAGGCTGTGTTCTCATACAGGTTTATCAGGAGCCGCGTGACCACGTGGAGTTGCTGCGCTCGAAAAGGCCACGTCAGGACTTGGGGAGCTGAGTCGCACATGAAAGCCAGGGATCGATAGTGTCCGTAGCCCTCAGAAACCCCTCTAGCGGCTCTAGCGGCTCTAGCCGATGCTCCAGGAGCCCCATTATGCCCAGGGAGCTGCCGTTGTGCAGAGACCACATCTCCTGATCTCGCAGCTCCTCGCACTTTAGACGGATGCAGTGTCGGTCCCCGATTCGAACCTGCATCCACCGCTTTCCATTGGGCCCGAGGTTTCAACGCTCAGATGAAGATTCCAAATCCCAGGAGTTCATGTTCGCTGTGCATTCTGCTGTTCATGACATTCTAGGAAGTCTCCTTTGGAGGATCTAGAAGAGATCCCGTTGCAGTGGCCCCAGATTTTGGCATCGGCGTCAGCATGGATGCTTGAAGCACCCGGTAGGATGGGCCGCGGCTAGTGTTCATGATGTCGGGCCATAGCAGCAAGCACAGCAGAGGCGAATCAGAAGAGGAAGAAACAGCAGAATACAAGTCGTTGGGCGATGTCTCCCCAAAAGCTCTTTGCAGAGCACTCACAGAGTGTCTGTTTCATACTCAGCACAGAGCTCACGACCTGGCCTTGCGGCAGTTGCAGCTCGCCCAGGTCGGACTAGACCGCGATGCTCGGATTTGGTGAGTGGGCAGCCCAGGACGCTGCGGTTCACGACCATCAGTGCAGGATGCGACCAACGGATCGGAAAAACACCGGTTATGGGTCTTAGTCTCATCGGCTCGGTGCTCATTTGTGGCTTACCTGTTGTCGGTGCCTGACTACAGGGTCCATTCCCTGACCACGTTGTGCGCAGCTTAGACGCCTCGGCCGGCGGTTCATAGTGCCACAGGTCCTCCGCCCACGCTGCACCAACCGTTCCTTGGTGGCGTGTCTACCTGTCTCATAGGTTGGCAAGAAGCAGTACAAGTCAAGCCAACAACGATATCATCCAAACATCACTACTTATCTTGATCGCCCGTTGAGGGTTGAAGCAGCAGTGAATCTGGGACAGCGCCTCGGCGGTGTCCATGAGACGCCGGCCCCCGGGCCTTTCCGCACTGTCCTACTGCTGGGTGGTTTAGTGGGGGGTTTTCGTGAGCAGGTACAAAGGACGTTCGTTATTTCGGTAGCTTTGGTGGAAGTTCGGACTGGATTTGCAGATGCAGGAGGTTCTAGGAACACAATGCACACCCCACATTAGCTCTCGAGAACAGCTGTTGCGGCGACTCCAACAGGCTAGAGCCAGTTTCCTGTGCTGGTGAATAGAACTTCGTCAGGGGGTGTTGGACCTTAGTTATTCGCATCTCACACCCTCTTTTGTCGCGTGCACAAAAGCGTCAACGCCGAAGCTGCTGACTTCGCTCGCTCGAACTGTCGGGGTCGCCAAATGTCGCCGATCATCCAAGAAATCCGGCGAAACAGTCTAAAATAGGACCCCACCAGAGGCGAAGCCTGTGCTCCGTCAAGGCCGCAAGCCCGACTTTCAACATCAGGAGTAGCTTCGGGCGTCCCAGCACAGGTCAACATCAGTCTACCGATGTCAGGCGTCGGCCCCGAGCCAGGACATTCCGTGATTCGGGTGCCCAAAATACCACCAACTACCTTGGCCACGCAAAGCGTGCACCATCGGTTCTTGACATTCCTGCTGCCATCTTGGCTCCCTCAGTGTTTTGTGGCTTGCCTTTCGTCGGATCCGCTGAAGCCTGGAACTCAGGACAGCTTGTTGCCCAAACGATGCCAGCATCAGAGTTTCGGTCGCTAGCTGCTGCTAGCTGTGCTCTGCGGAAGGCGACAAGCCTTTTGAAGGTGTGTGGGGGTCTATTCAGAATTACGGATAAACGAGCTTGCGGCGAGGGAAGAACTGAAGAAGGATCCCGCTGCTCCTTGAAGCTTGGTGGCTCCAGGCATATCAGCTTCGGATCCACGCTTCTGCGCATCGACTTGACATCCAAAGCAATGGGAGGCACCACGGTCATGCTGTCTTGTGGGCTTCTTCGGAGAATCCTATCATCTGCACCCTTTCAGCTATTCCGGTGCTCTGCACAGAGCTGCTTCGCGGGTGCAGGCGTAGGATGCTTGCCACAGCATGTTGACCTTACCTGAACAGCCCCGCCGCAGGCAGCAAGAAGACGACTGCTGCTGAACGTGCGGTTTCCAAGATTTCGCTTGGTCCAAGGATTCCGAGCAGCTGCCTTTTGAGATCCAATGCATCAAGCTATGTTCAGCTTCAGGGGCTGGCTGAGGTCAGGCCAAGCTCCTGGAGGAGGCCAAAGGAGAGGTGAACCGCCGCGCCATGGCCCGAGAGCATGGTTTCGGCTTCAGTTATTGCGCATCGTTGGGAGAAGGCCATCTGTTGACCTGCTGTCCTGACGTTAGAGATGCGCCGATGAAAAGTCATTTGTGACAACTTTTGATTTTTGTTCTGTTGACTGTCTTGACCGTAGAAGGCCATAGGGCCTCTTCGCCTACAAGTGGTTGCGAGAGGTTGCGTGTTGCCGTATCTTGGCAGCGTCTGTCCGGGCACAAGAAGAAGATGCCAGCAGTTTGTAGGGAGGCTGGAAGGCAAAATGTTTTGCAGGTGCAGTCGTCGCGCAGCACGGAGAAGGTTGATAGGACCCTGAGTTTCACAGCTCAGATACCGCAGTTCCCGTTTAGGATGTAGGGTTTATGAGTTTGCAATCATAGGGTTGAGGGCTTCGGGTTGGGGGTTTAGGACTTACAGTCTGCCTTGCTCGAGGCTTGCCTCCATCGCCAGCTGCACAAGACGAAGTTCTGCACCTACTTCCTCAAGGCATGCACGGACAAGAGATAAGAGACGCAAAGAATGACACGACCGGAGTCGAGGGGGCCTGTCACTACGGCCCACAGTGTGCCTTCGCACACAGCTGCACCGAGCTCCAGGCCGGGACACAAGTCGAGGGGGTGAACCGGTTTTGGGCTTCTGTGCCAGGCCATGCCGGATCTTCGCAAGACCCGCATGTGCAAGGCCGGGAGTTGGGGCTCTGAAGTCTCGCTCACCTCATTCGCACTTCTGCTCATCTTCCTGCAGTTCAGCGACTGGCTGTAGGCCCCTACATTTCACCCATGGTGCCTAGGGCCCTAGGGCTGAATCCCATGACAAGCCTTCAGAAGAGCAGAAGAGTCCGTGAAGGCCTTCGCCGAGGGCAAGTGCACCGATCCGAACTGTGCCTTTGCGCATGGCGAGCAGGACAACGTCGGCGTCGAGCCCAAAACCGTGGAATGCCAGCCTTTTCTCTATCGTGTTGATGCCGTGTTGAAGTAACGGAAGTATTGTAGAGACATGCCGATTCCCCTGCACGATCACAATGACAGGAGCTGGTCTCGACGGGTCTCTTCCATAAGATGTCGCTTTGCAAGTGGAACGAAAAGGGCACCTTCGCTGCACTTGGAGGTCCTGAAAGCTCCCGCAAGCCAGGACTTGAATCCCCTTCGCTTGAGGACCATGCCAGTCTCAGCAACAGTCCTGGGTAAATCGGCAGGATAGTGTGATGATGGAGGGGTATTTTGTTTGCAGGCAAATGCCGAAACGGCAGTCAGTGCCGTTTTGCTGCTTGGATGCACTTGGCTCACACCCATGGTCCTTCCCAAGCTCAGAACCAAATACGTGCAGTGCTTGAAGATCGCAAGGCACACGGACTCGAGGAGCTCCGCGACATGAAAAAGGCCATGACGGCCACAGCAGCAGCCTTTGCTCCTCCGGACGTCAGTGCCTCAGGGGCCTTAGAGTACAAGTCCGAAGAAGCATGGTGAAGATATGCCGGAAACAGGGTTCCCTCTTTCGTGTGACTTCGTTGGGCAATTTCCGAAGTATTGGGACGACAGAGACGACCGAAATAGAGCTCTCTCTGCTTGGGACTTTGGACAGCATCCTTCCCCTAAAAAGACGGAAAGATGCAAGTCATGCAAGTTCTAGCTGCTTCTTGTATGACAGGTGCCTGCAAAATCCAAGCCGATCGAGAAGGCGGAGCCGATGAAGGCCATTCCCCTCCGTTCCCCTCGAGTGCTGTTAGAGGTTAGAGTTCTCAGCTTCAGAGGGCGGAATGCTTTCTCCTCATCCCAGCTTCAGCTTCGCAGTGCCTGGTGGAATATGCTCTGGCTAAGCACCACGTTGTCATTCGGTTCTACATCGTTTAGACAGGACTACCGTGAAGGTTGCTGGATTCATTTGAGATGGTTGCAGGATGGACCTGAACGACTGATGTGTATCGGTTTTGTCCCAGTCAGACTGGCTGGACACTTTCGATACTCAAGCCGCCCACAGAGAAGTCAGATTGTTGTTGACAGCCTGTTGTTTACAGGTGACCAGTGCGGGGGCCGGTTTGGAGTGGCGGCCTTAGCCATGCATCGGCTATGACCGTCGAGAACCAAGCTCACACGATTGATGACCCCACACCACCCCCCCTCACCAACACACATTTTTAAGGAGACTGCGTCCGGGTACTTGCACTTCTACCTGACTCACACATGCATGCTCGCGGACAAGACCACAGTTCTGAAGATGCGACAGCCAGTTGCGAAGTAAGGCCTTTTCTGGAAGCGATCATTGTCGTTCTTCAGACATCAGGGGCGCCAGAATCGCAAGGACGAGTCTCCTGAGATCACTGCGGTCTATTCTCACCCGGGATCTCCTTCTGCAAACTCTTTCTGTATGCATGTATGTATGTTTGTACGTGTATATACGTATGTATGTATGTATGTATGTATGTATGTATGTATGTGTATGTATGTATGTGTATATACGTATGTATGTATGTATGTATGTATGTATGTATGTGTGTATGTATGTATGTATGTATGTATTTGTGTATTGTGCGTTTGTTTTGTAGATGTGTATATATTTGTGTATATATGTATGTATGCATGCATGCGTGCATGCACGTAGGTAGGTAGGTAGGTAGGTAGGTAGGTAGGTAGGCGGGCACATAGGTAGGTAGGTGGGTAGGTAAGTAGGTAAATATGTACATACATACATACATACATACATACATACACACACATACAACATACATACAACATACATACATACATACATACATACATACATACATACTTGCTTGCTTGCTTGCTTACTTACTTACACACTTACTTACTTACACACTTACTTACACATACACACATACACACATACACACATACACACATACACACATACACACATACACACATACACACATACACGCATACGTACATGCATGCATACATGCATGCATACATACATACATATATAAATATATGCACATGTACATATATATATACACACACATACTTACACATTTTTGTATGCTCAAGTCTATGCGTTTTTGTGTATTTTTCAGATGTATGCATCTGTGTGTGTGTGTATGTGTACGTGTACTTGTACGTGTGCGTGTGCGTGTACGTGTGCGTGTGCGTGTGCGTGTATGTGTATGTGTAT
>CAJNJA010012365.1:0-28364 GCA_905231915.1 Symbiodinium necroappetens | reverse complement strand
TGTGTGTATGTGTGTGTGTATATATGTACATGCGGGTGTGGATGTGGATGTGGATGCGGATGTGTATAACGAGACATGAAAATGGATATGTATATATAAACGTGTTTGTATGTGTATAAGCATCTAATGCTTACGCACGTGCACATATATATATACATATATATATATATTTATGTATATACATATATATATATGTGCATACATATATATATATATACATACAAGTTTATAATAGTTATATGTATATAGAAGTATATATATATATGTATTCACTTAAAATACACGTTCATAAACTTCTACATGTGCATGCACATACATACATACATACATACACACATACATACACACATACATACACACATGCATGCACACATACATGCACACATACATGCGCACATACATGCACACATACATGCACACATACACATAAAGTAGGCAGGACTTACTGTACTTGTGTGTATATGATTTTGATACACATATCTATCTATCTATATATACATATATATATTTATTTATTTCGACATATACACACTGTAGTATACTACACTGTATATGCTATACGATGCTAGACCATGCTAGACTATGCTAGGCTATGCCATGCTATGCTGTACTTTGCTATGCTATGCTATGCTATACTATGCTGTACTGTCTGTTGCAAAGCTATACTATACTATACTAGACCCTACCATACTATAACTATACTCTACCACACCATACTATACTGCACCCTGCCATACCGTACCATACCTTGCTATACTTCACTATACTATACTATGCTGTACTATGTTATACTATGTTATACTATGCTATACTGTGCTATACTATGCCATACTATGCTATACCATGCTTTACTACATTGTACTGTACTGTACTATACTATACTATAATGCACTATACTACACTGTACGGTATTACAACAAGGTATAACGTAATACAACATCATACAGTAAAATACAACATATCATGTTATGATATATAGATCTATATGCGAACCCCAAGCTCCTTAATGTTTGGAGATCCGAGGCCGATTGCCACCGTTGCCGCCTTGGCTGAGGCTGCTGCAGGCGTGTTCGTTTCTTTTGACTTGCAGTCGACTGCGGGATCTTGGAGGTTTGGCCTATGTCGACGAGTAGTTGTTGTGCTCTGTCTTTGGGGTCCATTTTTGTGGTGGTTTCTGGGAGATCCACAATGTCAGGAATCGAAAGAGCCAACCAAAATCTAGAAAGCACTGTGCAGAAAGCAGGAAGTTCTGAATGTCTGCACTGTCGGGAACTCGAATCTTCAGGAGTTCTGTTACGCCACTAAGCCAACATGGAACATTTCAATGTAGAGCACGTCGTGTCAATCTCGGGCAGAGCAAGCGCGTCAAGACCCGTCGCCACTGTCATCTCGCAGCTTTTTTCCAAGCACTTTGTCCCAGGCCTGTAGCTCTTTTATGGTCTGCAGTTTTTGGGTGCCCCGTTTTGCAGGGGTCCCTCCGTTTGCAGCCACAACAAGAAAAGGTTACACTGCATGACTGCTGACTCTGTTAAGGCTCCCCCGCTGCAGCACGAAGGAAACCAAAGCACTTTGAGCAGTCTCGACCCCTCCATAAGGCTGTAAGGTTGCATTGTACACCCCACTGCGATAAGATCCCTCTGCATGGGACTTGAAGCCTACGACAGGTCCCTCTTAGCACTGCACGAAGCCTTTGTGTCTCTTTCCTTCTGTGGGGCATAACGATCACATGCGTGACGAGCGGGCCTCAAGGCTCAGCCGCTTTTGCTTCCCTTCTGTCTTCCGTGGGGTTGAACGGCATCTCCATGTGTGTATATATATATATATACAGAGTACATATACCCAGCGCATACTACATATACTTAAATATGTATAGATAAAGCTGCCTCCCCCTCCACAGCGACAGAGTATCCGAAAGTCTGGAGCCTGGAGCCAAGTTGCCCATGGGCCACAAAACGCGTTCCCTAAACCTCTAAACCCCTAAACCCTAAACCCTAAACCCTAAACCGTAAACCCTAAACCCACAAACCCCTAAACCCCTAAACCCTAAACCCTGTCTGTTCAGTTCTCTTTTGTTCAGGCTCATCTCTGACGACTCCTCCTGGGCTGCCGACCTTCAAGTCGTCTCAGCCTTTGCCCTCAGCAAGGAGTCTCAACACTTCAGGCGCCCTAAAAGGCCCAAAAGCGAGGGGCCCCGAACTCCCTGAGTTCTCAAAGGAGTTTCAAAGAACTCTGAGGCGCCCTAAAGCGCCCTAAACACTCTAGACCCCGAGTTCTCAGATCTGCTTCTGTCTCCCCCTCTACATAAGCACCTTGCCCGGCAAATATTGGAAAGGGGTCAGAACACACCTAAAGGTGACCGCTGTCAGGAACACCGGCCGTGCGAGAAGCCGAGCCATAGAGTGTCGGTTTTGTCGGTGAACCCGCTCTGCTTGTCACGGCTGATTCGACATGATTCGACCGTGCCACCGTGCCAAGCGCTGTAACGGAGGCGCGAGTTCTGCCCCAGGCCTTGTGGCTGCGGGGGTTTCGAAGCCCGTAGCTGCTATAGCTGCCATAGCCCAAAGCAGAGGAAAGCGCAGTTCCCAGGCAGCGAACGAGGACAGCTCTGCGGGCCTCTGCCCAAGCCTGGCCTTACCAGGCCCATTCCTCTTGCGACTGTCTGGAGATGTTGGCTTTGCCTTGCGGTATCCATTGGTCGCTGAGACAAACGCAGCAGTTCTGTCTTGTCCGCTCGGATTGCTTATCGTCGTTGCCGCTCGGATGAAGGGAGCCACACTAGCTGAGCAACTGACTGTTCTCGTTTGCATCTTATGTCATGCATGGCTTCCACTGCATGCCGCGACCTCAGAGTGCCCTCAACTTGGCAGGGCAAGTTCCAGACCGATGGCGATGATTCCGTTCCGATGATCACGCCGGACATGTTCGCGCGGCGGGCCTCGGAGAGATTTCGGAGCTGAGGAAGTTTGTCGAGGCCTTTCAGAGCCATCTTTCTGGACTCGCATGTTGTCAGGATTTCCATGCAGAGGGAGGAACTTACTTCGTAATGGTCTGTGTTGAACCCCCGAGATAAAACGTGATCTGCAAAGATCGTGATGCTGACAAGGTTCTCGCAGGCTTTGGCCGCACAAGCTCTGGCGCCGGGCCCTATGGAGCTTAGTCATCTTTCGGTCATGCTTGCTGATATGAGCAGTGCACACCAATCTTTGGTGGTGTTAAAATCTGCAGCTACTCATAGCTGTTGACTCTGTCTTGCAAGAATATATGTCGGAGCACAGGAAAGATCTCGCCAGATTGGCTTTTTCCATCGATCCTGGAAATAAACACAACCATGCAATGCACAGGAAACATCCACAGCACACTTTTCTGGGGTGTGGGAAGCGGTGGCGAGGGCGCACTTCCCGTGTTGAAAAAATCAATGTCGCCAAACAGGCCCACTCCACTTCAGTCAGATCGTTCACAATCGGCACGAGATGCTAAACAGTGCGTTCTTCCGCTTTGGAGGAACTCTCGAAGTCATGTTGATGTTTTCGGTATGCTTCGATCCCGAAAACCTCACGGCATGGCAAGGTGTGCCAATCTACAGGCGCTGAGTGATTCGTTCATGCCGAAGGCCGGCAATACCTTGTGCAGATGTTCAAGGAGTTGAGGGGTCTGCGAGGGAAGTGATCGATTGTCGATGTAACGGCATCTTCCCTCTCTGCCGGACCGCGTCTGCAGATGTACATGGGGGATCTTGGCGGAAACGTGGGCAGCTACTGGCGTCTTGGCATCATTCATTCGTGTTGCTTAGCCTCTGCCTTCGCCGCATTTAGCTTCAGAATGAGGATCAGAACTTCGAGCTTCGCATAACAGCGAACGAACCCAAGAAGAGACAGCATCTGTGACCGTAGAAGGTGCTCCCACGATAAACAACACACGCAGCGTGTCTTCCGTGCCGGACATGGGCTACAAACCATAAGTCGAGAATGTAACCCTCTCTCGATCGTCACAGGCACAGCTCAGCCACAGAAGAGCACGCACAGCTCAGTAGGTGAGACGGCATCGGCATCGTTACATTCTGAGGCTACAAGGGGTTGACCTAAGTCGTAGCGTCTTGCGGAAGTCGTTGCGTGTGAGCGTAGACGAAATCGGTACCGCGACCATTGCGGCACTACCAGCGGAGGGTTTAACTCGCGTCAATCTTGTTGAGGAAATACCCATCTTTCTGCGTTGCCAATGGGGTTAAGCAATCCGGGCCCGGCCTGGCATACATCCAAACATCAACCGTTGCAGGGTCCTCGCGCGGACGTGTACATGGGGATACCGAGGAAACGCTCATAAGGCAATTCGCTAGAAGTCGTCTCGCACCGGCAAGTACATGGGTATTTCGAGGTAATGCTCGGGAGCCAGTTGTCTACCGACGTGCAAAACCCAACTAACGCCGGTCGTCACGCTACGAAGCCCTAGCACAGATGGTGTCCTTTCGCAAAAGTCGTCTCGTGCGGGCGTGTACATGGGGATTCCGCGCTGCCACTGATGTGTTTCTGGGTTGGCAACGGGAGGGGCCGCTTACGCACTGCTTACGCGGTCCTTACGCGCAGCTTACGCGAATTGCACCACTCACCACACATTTTTGGACCTCTGCCAAGCTCTCGAACCAGCAATCTCCTTGCATGCAGACGATGCCTGCGATCCTACAGCGTCTCTTGCCCGGGTGCTTCCCAAGTGGGGCGTCTGCATGGGGAATGGTTGGCTTGGTTGTGCTGTGATGCCACTGATGTTTGCCTTGAGTGTGTGCTTGTGAAATCGAGTGTCTACATGGGGAATATCTGGTTCTGCTGCGATATGATTCTACCGACGTGTGTCTTGCGTGGGTGCTTCTGAAATCGGGCATCTACATGGTGAATGGCTCGGTTACCATGTGTTTTTGTCTAGTTGATGCAGCTGCTACTGCTGCAAAGTTGAAAACCCTTCTTGAAACCCTCCGTGCTCCTACTTCTGAAAGGGCGCGTGTCAATGGGGATTCCAATGTTCTCGCATGTTATGATCTACGAAAAGGTTGCAGTTTGCCAGCGCGTGGGCCTGATTTATGATTTATATTGTTTTGAGGCTTCGCCCGAACAGGCTTGCAACACAGCGTGCAGTTGCGGATTCCCGAGATAAACACACTCTGTGCAACGACTTCTGGGCCCCTGCCGCGACTTCACTTTACGCAGCGTGGGCATGCGGTGCCGCGACTTCTTGAACGCTGCCGCGACATAAGTCTACCGCTAGTCGTTTTTGCAATAGAAGTCGTTGCTGGCATCATTCGTGTTCGAGGTTTCAGGCAGAGTCCTTCGATGAGGAAGCGGGGGGCCCCGGAATCGTGTCAAGGATGCTGCGCTCAGATGCAGTGCGCCAGGCACGATGCATTGGGCATAAGGGATTGGGGTGCAAGCCAACATGGAACTATACTACCAGGCAGTAAGATTTCGATCTGAACACCAAGCAACGTCATGTACACAGACAGGTGCACCTGTGAGGTATCTTTCTATCCACTGCAACTCAACAGAACTGCACCTGCCAGATCTCGAAGAGACATGTAGCATGTTCCCTGTAAATGTCTTGCACTTGGGATTGGCGGGTTCATGTCAGACATTCCTTTGACAATTGCAGACCCTGTGACGTCTATTGACCCCAATGCCGTCTCAGACGCACAAAAAGCTAGGCTTTCGCAATGGCAGACGTGATTGGCTCCTCTTATCTGCGGTGCAGACAACATATCCGAGGCCTTTGATCGCATGGTCTCAACGCAGACGGAAGAGATGAGCGATGAGAAGTTCATGCCCCAGAGTGCACTCAAGGACAGCCTTTTTGAAAGCCTGAGATCGTCTGGGTGTTGAACGCGAGTTCGTAAAGTTTGCAGAGCAAAGGTTCGAAGCCGAGTATCTCGTGGATATGGGAGCGGCTGGCAACCCGGACTTCCTCGTTCTTCTCGGCACTTCGCTTGTGCTGGACTGAGGTCTCCGCTTGAGCGTGACCCAGCGCCAACGCCTTCTTCAACTGAGACATGCGCAATCCGTGTGTGGTGTGTGTGATACTTGCAACAGGCTGGATCCCCTCAAGATTCTTGTCAGCGTTCGAAAAAGGATAGCAGGTCACGAGTTGTCGGAACTTGAAATGCCAGTGGATCCATGCTGTATGTCTTCGGGGCAAGGCAACATTTGAGCCGTTGATGTGGCCGCTTTCTTTCGTGGAGGTCTTTCTGTTTTTTGGAATGTCGTGCACTTGCCGTCCCCTAAATTGACGGCGTGGTCCGTCAGCACCACAAAGCAGGGTGCGCTGGCACAGGAGCAGGAGTGGACTCGAGATCCATATTCACGGACATCTGGTAGAAGAGTCCCAGGATTGATTTTTCCAATTGGTTCCGAGATCTTCTGGTCAAGAGTGTCGATCTCGAGGTGCGGAGAAACCGGGTGGCAGTTAGTAGTAATTTTGCTCTGCGATGAAGCTTCCCAACCATGCTTCCCTTCGGTTGCAGCGCGAAATTGCAGGCTCGCTGCCGAAAGGCCCGCAAAGGAAGCCCCTCCTTTCCTACAGTAGTCACTAGTCGCTGTGCATGTTCAGCCGAAGTCGTGCGAGGGTTCCTCCATGCGACATGTGAGTCCCAGGACGCGGGGCCACAAACCTACTCGAAGGTAATCACATGCAATTCTTTCGGGAGGCATGCTGCCGTAGCTATGGCGGAAGCCTCCTCATCAGTGTTGACAACGAGGAACCCTTCGCTATGTCATTCAGTTCAGTTCAGCAGCTAAGAATGTTTAAAAAAAGTGGCTCGAGCTTCTTGGACCCGGCATTGAGCGTGTTGGCCCAACTACATCACTTGGGGGATTCTTGCTCCTAACTTACGGTTTGTATTGGGGTGTCGCTCGGGGGCCCCGGACATCGCAACCACTCCGGTGACCGATAAGCGTGGCACTGAAAGGTCCTTTTTGTCCTCATACACAGGACTCGGAAAAACCCCTGTTTCGAGTCCACTCGTGGGCACCTCATCTTGTTTTGGAGATACCTCGCACTCTTCCAACCGATGTATGCAAACCGCCACGGCAGTCAAAAGGGTTCCAAGAAGCCAGCTCGAGCAGTTGCGGCATACAAAGCGAACGGACCCAGGACTCAGAGACTGCGCCAAATTGCGCCTGTGGCACCTTTGAAAGGATGTTGTCAAAGCTTCAGGTTCGGGCATAAGTGTAGGGAAGAGAGAAGGTCGTGGATGTTGAAGGCGGTGTTGAGTCACAAAAGACAACGCAGTTGGAGATTCATCAGGCATCAGACATCACATCGCAGAGGATACATGGCACTGCAGAGGTTCAATCTCAGACTGGGTGAATGATATCCGCTGAAATTCAGCTGCATCGCCCAGTTCGGGCAAATGCCGCTGTATGACTCATAGTCCTACATCAACTGCCTCCTTTTGGCGGGGCTCGTAAGGCCAACTTGCAGCCAGCTACGCTGGAACTGCGTGCCTTTGTGGACTGTTTCCTGTCGTCGGCATTGAGAGAGAGTTAAAACCAAAAAAGTCGTAACATGTGTCAACGAGCTAGTTGCTCGCTTTGTGCATCTCAGCGCTGCAGAAAAGTCCTTTTGCACAGTGCAATGGGCAGTCTGGGCAAGGCATGCATGTCATTGGCATCATGTTTCTGCGCAATGGAGTACGCTTCTCTTTGCTGCGGTGAACGAGTCTGGTATCGTCCACTGTTCAGCAAGTGTCGTCGCGATTCTCGACCGTCCAGGTTCCGGTAGAACCCAATGGTATGCGTCGCGATTATTTGTGAGCCTTGCTGCCGCCACTGTCGGAGATGGCATGGATCTTGACTGATGTATTCGGGGCATCCTCATAAATGTTGCAAGGCATTTGTTCCTCTGGGTTTGTACATGGATCCAACTCTGGCTGTTTTGATATGTTTGGTTGTTGTCGCAGCCTGCGTCGCATGTTGCGGGGCACTTCCCAAAGCCCGAACAGCTTGTCTCCCATTTACACATGCAGCATGTTGGTTCGGGAGTCCCTTGTGACATTGATTTCCCTGTGTGGCAGCTTCTGTCTACAGGGCCTAAGGTCTGGGCTTCGGGTTCCGGTTTCTGCAGTTTCGGGCACAGTACCAAGATCGCCGTGGGCTCCAGAGTTCGGTCAAGAGTCTAGAGAGGCTGTAAGTTCACATGCAGCTGTGTTGAACTCTCTCATGCACTAAATTCGCATAGCATCCTGGATCATGAAGGTAATGTGCGCCTCATGCACTCATGCAGGATGCTCGCCGTCTTGAAGCCGTCGGTTCAGACAGGATGCATAGCCTCAGAGCACCACAGCTCAAAACAGCGGTTGTAATGTCAGCTCTGCACCGGTTTTGGTGTCATGTTCAGCGTCTTCAGCATGATTTCTGATGTCAAATTCGGATGAAAGTTGGCAGAGCGGCACTGGCCCAAGCAGTATTTCCAGAGTCGCAGAGCCGAGGTGGTCACTAGGTGAGATTGGGCTTCGCTGATAGCCGTAGCCAATCGCTCCCCTCGAACGTTTTCCTCTTGGCAGCGGATCGGTGGCGGCTGACTCGCCAGCTGCCTGATCCCAGAGCCATGATGGTTTGGCATCATAGGGAAGGGGGAGACGACCTCACTTCAGATCCAGAGTTCGCGGGCGTTCGGATCTCGAAACCATCTGTCCCTTAACCGGCCAATTCAGGCTTTCTGTTTATGAGTGTGCCTGCTGCGTATGTTCGCTTATGGAGGAAGTGACGGCTTATGTGGAAAGGGAGCATGGCTGTTGAGTCGGTGGTGGAGTGGATCAGCCCCAGAGACGCTTTCTGAGAACCGCCTCAGGGCTTAGGGAAGATCTCAGAGAGCTGAAAGGAACGGCCTAATCGAAAGTAGGGCAAATTCGAGAGACGCAGAGATGATGCGCAACTTTGCGAGAGACCCAGGCAGAAGTCTTGTTTCAGATAGCAGATGAGAGTGGAGTCCGACTAAAAAACTAGCCGGTTGATTTTGCTCCGTGAGATGGAGATAAAGAGAATGGAAGACACCTGCATCTGCCTCTTTACGACTTCTGTATGCGAGAGGGGGTGTGATGCAGCTTTATGAGAGAAGCAAGGGATGGTGGATTTTAAAAATACAGAGATTGTTTGTGCATTGGCAACAAGCGGGACATGATTCAGAGTCGTCCCAAGGCGACTCTTCTGCTCCTGATGTCAGAACAGTGTTTCCGCTTTGTTGAACAACTAGGTCGAAACGAAACACTGTGGATGTGTCCGGTTTGGCGAGACATGCGAAGCAGACTTGAATCGTTGCAGCCAAGCGCCCCGCAAGCTGTGCCGGAACGTCGTGGAACTTGTGTGAACGAGACTGTGAAAGTGAACGTGCTTGGTTTTGAGGGGTAATGGTGAAGTACATGGTTGCTGTCAAGTTGAAGTTTAAGCCGAAAGACTGAGGTACCGCCAAGAATAGAAGCATTTCTAGTCCTTGGGGATCGGCTTACACTGTGCCAGCTTAAATCAATTGAACTAGTGTTGCTTTGGCTGCATGTTGAAAAGAGCAGAGCAACGCTCTAGAGCAAGTTTGCGGTGATTCAAGAACGATTTCGCAAATATTGCCCCGCGGGTCCTCAATTTTGCTTGCATTAGATGCTCTATAGCACGTTAAGTAACTTGTCGGCACCGACATACGAAGTCAATGGGAGTCTTACTGCCGCAGAACTCGATTTGATTACAAAAAGGAGTTGAAGGACATGGTAATCATGGCGAACAGATTGTCCAGCACTATGACACTGGAAGATGCTTGATTCTGTTTGCGGCATGAGAACCGAACGGTCCCGAGTTTTTGCAGAGCATCTGGACCTTGTGAACAGCAAAGATGCAATAAGTTACAGCATGTCGACGCCATCAAGCGGCAATCAACAGCAGTTACAGTCTTGGAACAATTCGCAACTGCTTCAATTTGCAGTATTTGGACCCAAATGGAAGGAGGGCCAACGTTAGCAATATGTTTGACACACGGATGCTGAAGTGTGTAGTGTCTGACGTCTATATCGGCTGGTTGAACATCGCTTGAAGCTTCTCTACTTGGTCTACTGTCGGATGTTCGGTTCTGCCTGGCATTCCCAAGCCCGGAACCAGAATGCAAGACCCTCAATGGCAAAGCACCCAGGTGCAGTGATGTCCAAGGATGACGACTACGACTACTTATTCAAGGCCTGCGGGGGTCCGCCTCTGTGGACAACTGTTTTTTGGCACTGATTCGATGTTTGTTGGTTCCTCTCGAAAAAGAGCTGAAGGCAGATTGTACCAGGTTGAGGCTGCTTGTGGGGGAAAAGATATTTGCAAATTTTGATACAAAGACAGGCACTCGGAGTCACAACAGCATTATTTCAGCGCGGCCCGCGGCCATGCGGCCGCGCGGCTCGCGGCCAGCAGTTCATCATACATCTGAAGCACGCCCCCACATTTGGCGACTCCGGTTCATCATACATCTTAAACATGCCCCTTTCATTTGGCGATCCCGCTTCGTCATATATCTAAAATACCCCCCCCCCCTCGTTCGGCGATCCCGGTTCATCATAACCTTCCATAAATACGCCCCCTCATTTGGCGATCCCGGTTTGTCATATATCTTAAAGATGCCCCCTCGTTTCGCGATTCCGGTTCATCAATGTTCGTTTTAGCTTTTAAATACATCCCCTCATCTGGCCATTCCACGTCATCATTTACCTTAAACATGACCCCTCATCTGGCGACTCCGGTTCATCCTGTATCTTGAACACGCCTCCTCATTTGGCGATCCCATATGGTGATCTCAGTTCATCATATGTCTTAAACACCCCCCCCAGTTGGCGATCGCGTTTCATCAAATATACTTAAACACGCCCCGTCCTTTGGCGATCCCGCTTCATCCTATATCTTGACCACGCCCCCTCGTTTGGGTTCATCACATATCTTAAACAGGCCCCCTCATTCGGCCTTTTTGCTGCGGCCCACGGTTGCATGGCCCGCGGCGCTCGACCCGCAGCCTGCGATCCGTGGCCGCACGCCCGCCGCCCACACGGCCACGAGACCCGTGGCCATGCGGCCATGCGCGGTCTGCGGCCACGCCTGCGGACACCTCAAAAACAAAGCCTTTACTTTTCGGAGTTGATTGCCGTGTCTTTTGCACAGGCATTAGACAGAAGGCCCCCTGCGACCTGTCATCGCCAAGTGTCATTGCACGCACGAGTCACATCTTTTTGGTCGGAGGCTTTCAGTTTCGTACTCTTGTGCTGTCGATTCTTCACGCATTCGGGCTGTGCGGGTTGTCAGGCTTCACCGTTTGAGGTTGTCAGGTTTCCGCCGGGCATGTCGGCGAAGGCCGTGAGCACCCGCTTTCACCCGTCCTGCAGGTTGTGTTGATCGGTGACTCCGGCGTTGGGAAGTCCAACCTTCTGTCCAGGTGCCGCGCTCGGCTCTGAACCCACTCAACTGAGGAGGAGATCACAGGTCTTCAGCACACACTCTTCGCCACGCAACGGTCATCGGAATGCCGCTGAGTCGATTGCTGTTCTCAGAACCAGGGCTTCGGCAGGCTTCTGCAAAGCTCGCAAAGCTTTGCTCAAGAAGCTAAACAAACACCCCCTGCAAGAAGGTTCACTCGCGACGAGTTCAACCTGGAGTCCAAGTCCACTATCGGGGTCCTGGCCTAAGGAGCTCTGAGCCAAAGGGCTTATAGAGGCGTGTTGTTTTTTTGCACTTTATGGAACGGTTGATTAGATTCGATTGGGTTCTCTTGCTCTCTTTCTGTCTGTTGTTCTCTCGCTCTCGTGCTCTCCTATCTTGCTTTTTTGGGTGGCGATGCGCCGCTTAACAGCATAACAGATGATCCAAGCGTCGCTTTCGAGTGCACAACCTGCTCTTCCTTCCAGTGCTCCACGTGCAAGGAGAGGAAGAACAATGAGCTTCAATACAACATCGTTGGACAAATCCCTGAAACTCACAGCATCTTTGATTGGGGCTTTTCGTCACACCAACGGAATGGGGCGAATTCCTTCGCTAGACTCAAGCCCGAAGCCAGGTCGAGTTTGCGACGAAGAGCATCACAACCAACGGCAAGGCTCGTTATTCTTGCGGCCTTCGGGCCAAATTTGAAGATGCTAGCGTTAGGACTGCCGCGGCGCAAGATTTCGGGTTTGAGGATTGCGGAGTCTCTTCCCACCATCAGAACGACAAGGTCACCGCGATGTGATCATCGCAGCTGCAACAAGCGCAAGTCAGTCATGACATAATAATGGTGGTGGTCGTGGTGGTTGTGTTGGCCCTGGTGGCCTTGGCGGTCGTGGTCGACGTGGTCCTAGCCGTGACCGTGACCGTGGCGGTTCTGGCACTGGCGCTGATGGCATGACTAGTAGTACCAGTAGCGCCAGTAAGTAGTAGCAGTAACAGTGGTTATTGTTATATTATTTATTAGTAGTAGTCGTCGTCGTAGCACCCGGAACCCCCACTGATGTCAAACGTCAAGCGTTTGACACGAGCACTATCTCCACTATGACGAACCACAACGTGATGAAACAAAAACCACAAGGGCAATTTTGTTCCGAGGACACATGATATATGTCTTCAGAACGACAGCGGTCCGCCTGTGCCCTGCCGTTTCCTCGCTGCCCTCGAAACCGCGAGCTCCATGGGCCCTTAGCTATGTGGAGAGGAAAACGCAAAGCAAAACGCGAACCGACTTCTTTGAACCACTTGCACCGATCATGATCATATCGCGCTAAGCCCTTGGTCGCCTTATTCGGATATGCAGCTGACTACAAAATTTACACTGGAAAACCGTGCATCGTCACTGAAAAGATCAACAACAAATTTGGTCTTCATACACAGAGACGAAGCTACGGCTACGGGAAGGGCTACGTCCACTGCTGCTGCTGCGGTTACTGTTGCGACCACTACCATCACCATTCCCACTACTAGTACCGAGATCAAAAAAACAGAAATGCATCAAAGGAATTACATCCAGGGATTAAACTGAAATCAACAACATCAAGTTCAAGCTGTTTCCAGGCTCCTCAAGCAATTGGAGCATTGTACTTTGCAGGGTTTTGTTTTTGCAGCAAGCTATTGGGGAATGGCAAGTTGTAGGGTTCTGCTTTGCAGCACACTAACTAGGAACTCCACTTCGTGAGAGTTCCGAGTTGAATCAAGCTAGTGGGGAATTCCGATGTGAAGGATCTTGTTTTGCGTCAAGCGATTGGGGGACACAGGTAACACTTTGTAGGGTCTTGCCTGGCATTCAGCTATTGGCACGCCCTCTCATCTGTTCATCATACATCTGAAATGTGCCTCTTTGTTTGGCGATTCCGGTTCATCATATATCTTGAACACACCCTCCTATTTGGCGACTCCGGTTCATCATATATCTTGAACACGCCCCCTCGTTTGCCGATTCCGGCTCATCATATGTCTTAAACGCGCCCCTCATTTGGCGACTCCGGTTCTTCGCATATCTTAAACATGCCAACATGCCAACTCATTCAGCGATTCCGGTTCATCATATATGCTAAACACGCCCACTCATTTGGTGATTCCGGTTCATAGCGCTATTTCCAGAATCAGGAAGAAGATGGTATCATTTGTGAACCAAAATTCACTGCTTTTTTACTGGAACTACAATATAGTCTATTTTGCTATGTTATGCGGAAAATTGCATTTATGATCATACATTGTTACATCTTGACAATACCATACATACGTATCTGCTACATACATACATACATACATACATACATACATACATACATACATATGCAACAAGGTGCATCCTCCTATCCGGGATCCCCGGTACAAGTACCCCTGAAGCGGGATCAGAGGTCGCAGGCACTTGAGGCAGCATACATACCTCTGCGAGTGAAAACTTCATGTGCATATTTTGGTGCATAAGAAGGCTCCTCGGCAACAGGGAGTAAGAGAGCTCCTTCAATCTTCCAAGGATGAACCAGGACTACACACCGCTGGCTCTTTTTATACGTATCAGAAAGCAGTGGGTCCTTATCCTTGTATAACAAAGTAAAATCTTACGTTGTCCAACAAAGCTCTTGTTTATGTTGGGACGCCATTTATTACAGCTATCAATAAACAGCCATGTGCATAGCGATCGCTATCTGTGTTTGAAGACCACAAGACGAAGTAAAAGAAGACTAATTTGGGCTATCCTCATACGTATCAAGCAACAGTAATGCCAACTTCTGCTGTTCCAGAAAAAACAAATTTGAAGACTGAAGAAAGATCCCTTGTATGTTTTCATGTGAGCCATGACAGCGTCTAAACAGCCATAGGCAGTGACAGGGATCGGTATCTTTTTGTCAGGGTATGAGGGAGGTAGCTTCAATAAGAATTGATAGAAGTCTCAGGCGCCTTGCCTGTTCATAGTAAGAGATACCAGTAAACAAATTTTCGTTGTCTGTTGATCAGATCTGAGGAGGGGCGCTTGAAGATTGAAGAGAGCTCCGCTGTGTTTTGTGCTACGTTCTACACGGCTATTGGAGAAACAGCCACGAACATAACGATCGGTATCTTTTGCAGGGTTCAAGACAGCATCAAGCAGAGTTAATTGAATGAAGGCTCCTGTCTCATAGGAAGGAACATGGAAAGTCTCCATTGTCCTTTCATGATGGCAATATGGAATCTGGTTCGCACAATCGTCAGTATCCTGGAAGAAAGGTGTAGTTGCGACTCCCGAGATGGCAGTATTCCGTGGGGGCGCCAGGTGATCAAGGCCCAGATTTGGGACACGGCAGGGCAAGAACGATATCGGGCGATCACCAGCGCGTGCCTGCAAAGGGGGAAGGGAGTCACAATATTTAGAGTTCAAAGTCCCCAACTGCAAATCCTCGAGCGTAGATGTTCAGTTCCCAACGCCAGGAACACAAGCCGTCGTCATATGCTGTTCGGAGTGGATGCTCTTGAGTGCTCTTGAGTGCCGGGATTGCTGCTAGTGCTCGTCTCATTTTGGGTGCTGCTACGGCAGAGTCGGTTTTTTTGCAGTTCCAGCGCAGAACTTTTTGCTTTGCAGCGGCGGAAGCATGCAAGCCTTATTCGGCCCCGGAAGTCTAAAGTTGGGGAGTTGCTGTAGGGGCTTCGCCGGCTGCAACAGATAGAGATGCGTTGAAGCTTCAGGCCGTCAACTTCCCAGTCAGAACCCAGAACTCTAAAATGATGAACCAAGACTGCTTTTGCTGTAGCTCTGTCAGAGGTAGGAGATCCAAGTCGCCAGCCGGCCAGGTACTACCGAGGTGCTGTCGGCGCTCTTCTAGTGTGACGTGACAACACCGTGGTGAAACAAGTGTAAAGCTCTCGACCGTGAGTAGTCAGGGCTTCAGGGACTTTGAGCCTTAGCATTGTTCGGCTTGTGGCTTCTGGGTGCTTTAGCAAGGAGTATATTTGCCAACCCCATAAAACCTACATAGGGATGAGGGCTTAGAGTTTAGGACTCAGAGCTGAGGCCCTCTCGCAACCGGCTTGGAAGGGTTCAAAGTTGTCTAGAAAGGCTCGATCATGGAATGATTCCGGGTTACCATAACGATTCTATCAAGTACTGGGGGACCTTAGCTCAAATCCTGAGGGTGTGGAGGGCGCGTGCGATGAAGGCATGCTTTGTCGCTTGCATTTTTGGCATCTGGCCCTTTGGCCAATTTCTCTGGGTCTTTGGGGGTCTCTAGCTCGGGTTGCTCCTGGGTTTTGTTGGGCCAAAGCCGAACGACCTGCGGACTTTGGAATTTCGCGTTCAAGCCTTCTGCAAACGAATCATGCGGTCCTCGCCCCCGCCAAAAATTCGGGCTTCATAGCAAGCAGATCGAGGTTTAACCCCTCGCGCTGGCAATCCGAGCAACAACAAGATACCAACAAACAGAGCTTTTTTGGTGGGTGGGGTCTCTGGCGATTCGTCCATCATTCAGGTAGATAGTCCCATGCGTGGCGAAAATCAATGACAAGCCCATACAATTCATGAGAGGACTTCTAGGGTTGAGCTGTGGTTTTCGGATCTCGATGAAATTGTCCTCGTGTCTTCGACTGCGAGGACATGGTTCAATGATTGTACCTACGGAGCATTCTACATATCCTCCTTGTCCATGTAGTGCTTGTATTCCAGCCATTCACGAGAACTGCGAGGCCACTGTGGTGCTTTGCCCCGAGGTATGATATCTCGAAGCGAGTCACCTTCGAGAACTTAGAGCGCTGGCTGCAGGACGGCTTGAATCCGCAGTCGAACGCGACACTTGCAGTGCAAGCTAGAAGTTCCCAGGCTTGGGTGCCTTAAAGCTTGAGTTTTTGTTTAGAGCGGGTGTGGAGGTGGGGGTGTAGCATGTCATGCGCCTGCTTGCATCATGCACGTTTTTGCGTGTAAGGCTGCAAGAGCGTTTAGTGAGCTCTTTGTTTTGCAGCTAATGCACCTGCACAAGCCGACGCTAACCTGCGGTTCTCGCTATCCCAAGATCACAAAAATCTGGAAATTCCATGTATACAGCGAAAAGAGTTGCGAGACTCCTCACCCCCGGAAGTGACAGTTTCGCCTCGAGACAGGAGCTGCGTGATCATGCCGATCCCAACATTGCATCGGTCCCAGGACGAGTGTTACAGTTGACCGGGCTTACTGATACCATCGCTGCCAATGCCGCTGTCTCTTCTTTTGGTTTGCTTATACATGTAGTTTTGTTGCTTCTGCCTGCGCCTAACACCCTGTCGGATCTGCCAGCACTAGTCGCATCACCATCTAGAGAATGGCGAGCCCCACGGCGCAACCAGTCAAAGAGCCTCAGCGTCAAAGCAAGCCGTCCACTGTAGACTTGAGAGCACTGCTCCAGATGCCTGGAGTTTTCCTAGTGCAGGCATGAGATCTGGTTGCGGTAGGGGAGATCCTTGACCTCTTACCGATCCCACAGCTGCAGAAGCCCACTGAGCGAAGAGGTTCTAAGCAACGAAAGTAGAAGCTTTGGATGCCCAAACGCCAAAGGCTCAAGCTCAAATTCCAACTGTCCAGGTCATCATGTTGGTGGGCAACAAGGGGTCTGCATCCCAGTGGTGTTTGCGAGGATTGAGACTGTTGCCTTTTGCGCTTGGCCCACTGGACTACCAGCCTCCCCTCCGACACGCTGGTCAGAACCTCGTCGAGTGTTCTTCTGAAGTCGGCTTTGAGTTGCCTGTGCTTTCAGATTGATATGACTACTTCTACAACCACCTCCGAAAGTAACGATGCTTCCGAAAATGCCGTAGAACTCGTCGAGGCTTGCGTTCTGGATCCACAACTGAAAGATCTTGTTGTTTTGGCTAAGGAGTTTGCCTAGGCTTATGGGAACTCATGCAATCCATCTGGCCGTCCCTTCATGTCCTTCGTGATGCGACAGCTCACGTTGCAGGAGCAAGTACTAATTCTGTACTTCTAACCCGCAGTATAGAACCCTTCCAGGGATCTTCGCCACCTGCGGGCCGTTGGGCACGGCTCCTGGCAGATGACTCCTCACGTTAAAGGCTTCGCTTTTGGCTCATATTTGTGGTTGGCTCCCCTTCTCGTTGACAGCCTTGAGACTCTACAGACTTTTTGGGTTGCGATTGCCGAAGTCTCAACTTTTATGCTGTTTCACAGCAGACTTGGCGTGGTCTTTCAAGCGGGGTATGCCTAGAAATGGCGAGATAGAGACCACTTGAAGGAGTTGCGGAATCCCATAGCACTCCGGCCAAAGAGGTCAGAAGGGAAGCCCCCGGAAGCCACTTCCCGAAATTGAGGCAGGACGAAGCCTTGTCCTTCGCCGAGAAGCATGGCCTTGCTTGCATTGAGGCAGCGCAGTGGCACCCCTAATTATGGCACACCGCTATCTTGATGCCATTCCCTGTGCGAATATGAGGATGACGGGTTATCTGCACAGATCGTGTCCACATGAGTTCAGCAGACAAAAGGAGCAGAAGCGCGCTACGAATCTCGAAAGCCGGAAATAGGAAGTCCACGATCAAAGAACCACCAACCCTGCTGCAGACCTCCGCTCTGGAAGCCACGAATGTGGAGACCGCATTCATGAGGCCCAGAGAGTCAGTGAGGTTTGTGCTTTGTAGAATAATTAGAATGGACACACGAGTGCCGAAGTGGCCGGTCCTCTCATAAGCAGCTTTTGGACGCTTCAGTACGGCATTCAGTTCAGTGCTTGTGCACCCTTGATGTTCCGCAGCCGGTGCATCCTCCATCCAAGTATTCAATTTCCACCCTTTTGGCGCCCATCTCGATAGAATACGATTCTTCTCTACACACGGACAGCATTTCAGCGACATTCTCAGGCGACTTCAACTGCTGTCCACTCGCCCTCGTCTCTCAACCACGTGAGCCACGAGCAGCACCTTTTTCGAGAGCGCCTCTCTCGCCCTTCGGCGGGACCTGATGACAGAAGAAGTTTCGAATATGTGTGAAAGATTGGATGTGACGTGGGAGAGCTGCAGAAAGTCCAAGTGCAGCGAAGAGGTTGCGAGGAGGCGATTTGGCGATTGCGACGGAGGAGCTGAATCCTCCAGATGTGTCGACTTAAAATGTATTGTGTATCATCACCCCGTGCACTCACAAGGCGACCTACATCTATCATGTCTTTGTTTCTCTGAATCGGAACTCAACAGTGTAACTGGCTGCTGAGCGCCTGTAAGCCGAGCAGCTGAACACGATGACTGCAACAATGATGTCGATTCTGGCAGAAACGCTTTCGCACCTGGTCGAGTGCAATTTCGCAGGGTGCTCGCATTGCAGAATCTTCCTTGACAAACGCTCGCGCAGCTATTTCGCAATTCCAAGCATCTCTCAAGCGTATTCTTACCTTCAACAGGAGCATCAGATTGACAAAGCCACAATTCTGGGCCTGCAAAGTTGAAGCGAATGTGTTTCTATGATACAGACATGCAAGGCTGCTCTCCGAAATCTACACGCTGATGAGTGCGGAACTCGGGAGCGTGCGACATGATTTTGGTGCAGCGCCCAGGAATTTTGAATTTGGAAGGTGATCAATGCTCGCAGATAAAAGCGTCCTTCAAGCAATGATAGGTATCAACGAACTGCGAGTTGATACCTGTAACGCTCCAAGCTTGAAGTTCTTTTTTTGGCGCACGCGGACAAAACCGAATTCTGGGTTACGAAGCAGGACATTCTTCGAGGTTTCGTGAGGCTCCCGAGCAACCTCGCTCAAGCCAGGCTCACGGCAGGTCACGGATGGCGACTCTTTTCGCAACCAGCCGCACCAGAACGCCATACAGGCAGGGCCTGTAGGGACTGTAGCGACTGAGTTGTTTGGTGTTGGCGCAAGAGAGCTTCGGCGCTCCCAAGCTGTCCCTGGCCGCTACGCCAGCTGCGCCCAGTAAGGTCGAGTCGGTGCAGGCGGCTCAAGGTCGTTCTGGTGGCGGTGCCCTGGCGATGGGGGGTAAAACTTCTTTGCTGCTACTTCTATCTGCGTTTGATTCAGCTGAGAAGGATGAATAGTCGACTTTGCAGTCCTTTTACGTTTGAGGCATGGCTTGTGCTAGCGATGATGCTTGGTGTTTTCGAAGAAGTTTAGTTACTGCCAACACTTCATCAAGGCCAACACTCATGAAGCCCCAGAAGCCCAAGGGCCCAACTCCCACGCTCTTTCTCCAATCCCTTTGCCTCTCGGAGGTTGCCAGAAGCCAACCTGTCTTGGGAGCGTTGTTAGCGTTTACCCTCGTTTGCGGAAGTGGGCATGTATAGTCTTGCCCACTGACCTCAGCCCAGGTGTGAAGGGAGGTCAGGGATATAAGTTCGAAGAGGATCATCCGACACCTCATTGATTCATGTTTCGAGACGCTGCTTGAGCAAAGCTGAGCCGAGGATGCTGCGCCTGAGCATGAGTTGCACAGGTTCTTAATTCGTCATGCCACAGGCCTTCGACTCTTTTGGGTCACAGCTCTATGGCTCAGAGTTCAAGAACTCGGCACCCATCAAAATGCCCATAGGGCCATAGAGCCTTGAAGCCAGAAAGCTCAAGTTAGCGAAGTTGTCAAAAATGCAGATGAGATTGGATGAGTCGATTTCGTTTGCTTAGCTGACGCATGTTCCAGCCATAGGATGGTCATTTTGAGTTTACCCAAAGAAGGCTCTGCCAAAGCCCGAGATCGCCCCATCAACCCATGTTTCAAGGGTGAACTGATGTCACTTCCTCCTGCGACAAACGCTTGCATGATGTCGAAGCCTGCACATTTCCAAAGCGCGGTTGTGTAATGTGTTGGACCAATCTCGGCAGCAAACATAACGAATGGAACCAGCACATGCCGCAAGAGCACCCAAATTCTCGTCCTCAAGGTACCTAAGTGTCCTGTACTACAAGGCACTACCGAAGCGGTAACGTGTGTCAGCAAATCAAGGCGGCCCACGCGGAAGCGAAACCCTAAATCGGAGAATTTCGCGGTCTAGTACGTAATAAGAGGTCCTGGTTGGATTGGGCTTGGTTGTAGCACAACTTAAGAACTGGAAATGCCTCCTTTGGGGTTTTTGGCTGGGTGCCAAACCCCCCAAAATCGCCCTAACACATTGCGTTAGGGCGATTTTGGGCAGTTTGGCTCTGCTGAACTTGGCGGCATCCTGAGTGGGGCCAAACCCCTGTTTAGTACTGGAAGTGCATCGTTTGGGGTCCTGGTTGGTGGTGGTACAACGGGAATGCCTTGGATTGTGCTTCGTTGTAATACAACACCAAAATTGGAAATGCCTCTGTTGGTCCTGGCTGGGTGCCAAACCGCCCAAAATCGCCCTAACACGGGTTTTGGCTTTAGTGCTGGAAATGCCTTGCGTAGGGGTCCTGGTTGGATTGTGTTTGGTTGCAAAACAATTTAGCACTGGAAATACCTCGCTTGCTGTCCGTCACTTGCAGAGCTGTTGATGTGGCATTAGCTTTAGCGTTTCTACCGGTGTGAACCTACTGCCCTGAATGCGGAACCCTTGGAAGCGATCGATGCCCAGCTCGGAGTCAACCACGAGCAGCAAGCGCGGGCTGGAGAAGAGGCTGAAGAGGTTGAGCGAAAAGCACCCAAGAAGCGCTTGCGAAAGCCAGTTCCATCGAGCCAGGAGGACTACGAGGCAGCCAGACGTGTGGGTTGCCGCCGTGTACGCTCTCTTGCCGAGTCCGAGACACCTTCCGCACACCGGCCAGACCGCCAGTGCCAAGCCACCACAAATGCAAGCAGCCTTCAAACCATGTTGCGATTGTTTTTGCAAACGAGCAACTGTACCATGAGCTGGGAAATCGAAGCCAAAGCTGCACCTGTCGCCAAAGCAACTCTGGTTGACCAGGCGCAGGTTTGTGCGAGCCGCAGCAAGGCACGACCGTTTGCAAAGGCACTAGCTTCAACAAAGGCGCTGTTTCTGAGGCCGTTCACACTGCAGGTGCAGCCGAAAGTGAGCATCCCACTCCTTTTCGGACATCGACATGCCGTCGTCTTTCATGTTGCTACAGCTTTTGGAGATCCATGACTGCCCTGTCGTCTGGCCACACGCATCGGGTGACCGCAATGTGTTTATTGAGCATAGGCAAGTTTTCTGCCTTTTCGGACGGGTCAATTAATTGGCTCCCCATCGATGTCGCAAAACTCAACAAAGGACGTAGTCCTGGAAGACTTGGCGCAGCTCTCCGCTGGCACGCACGACCGAATGTGCAGTGCGCGCAATGAGCCGTAAAGTGACTGGTCCAGTCAGGTCCACCGCTTCCATGGCTGTCGCACTCTATGAAGCAGAACCTGAACCCCAAACCTCAAAGCCTAACCTTAAACCCAGACTCGTAAACCTTGGGCTTTCACTCCACATGTGCAGTTCTCGACATAATTACTCACCTACAGTCTCCATTCCAGTTCCTGTGTTGGTACCAATTTGATAATTAGGATTCTTTCAGGTAACCTCAAAAAGGAACTACAACTTTAGGCAGGGTCCAGTTTTGGATCCCCGAAGTATAAAAACAACTCGCAAGAAGTAGACAACCACCCATAATAAACCCTCAACCCAAACCCTTGAAGGAAACCTGACAGGAACCCCTAAAAAGTCTAGAGATCCAGCTTGGGATGCAGGTGCTGGACAGGCAGAAAGAGCAAGGATGGGGTTTAGCTGCTTTGGCTGTTCACGCCACCAATCTCCTCGAGGCGAACGAGAAAGGCCTGGCTAGCTTGTACTAAAGAAGAACCTGAAGCCTCTGCCAAAGCAGTTGGTGCAGTTCTTTCACAATGACTTCAAGAAAATTATGGACAAGCATGTTTGTGGGCCGAAGGCTGACTTGCTTCTTCAGCTCGCAAAGTATGCAGATGCGCGGCTGCCTGTCACGACACAAGGCCAGGTAGACTCTGTTGTCGCCTCCGCATGGTCTTCGGGGTTTGAAAGTCAGGAAGCACGAAAAGCTCTATAAGCCCCATAAGCCGATTAAGCGCTACAAATCTTGTAAATCCTGAAAGTCCAATAAACTCTCTAACCGTGCTATCATCCCTTTTCTAAAGTGTTGTGAGTGCTGTACAGGAGGATCTCGAACAAGAATCGGTGTCCGGCCAGTGGCAGAAAGCGTACTTTCGGGTTTTCAGGAGTGTGGTTTGCAAAAGTTACATACATCAGCCTGTGAGACCGTCTCAAACGGTCTCTGCAAGCTCCCGTTTTCGGCCAGCAGAGCCTCTAATGGCATTGAGATGCCAAACAAAACAGCCTTTCGGCCGGCAGCACTAAATGCTCTTTCAAGCGTGGCTGTCGAGGCAGACTTGCGCACGTCCTGCACGGGTGGTCGCGAAGCATACAAGGCCAGTTCCTGGTCGATTGCCTTCCACAAGTCTTTCTCAGCCTTCTCAGCACGCACCGACAGTGGCACGTCCTTGCCATAAAAGAAGTCATCAGTCTGGGGCCCGATGGAAATTTTGGCTCCAGACCACGGACGCGCTTGCCAGGCTGCTCTGCAGCCAAGGCTGTCAGTGAGCGATCATTAAACCATCCAAAATCGCCCTAACACATGTGTGTTAGGAATTTTCGGTTGTAACTCCGCGGCCCGGTTTTGCTGCTCGGTTCTGGCGGTTCCAGTTTCCACGGTTCGCAGTTCGGTTCCTTCTCTTCCTGACATTGCAGGTGATGGCTCTAACGAGTCCGTTGACAGGCACCCAGGCTGCTCTGAGCTGTTGTCATCGACATGTTTGCATGATGTGGCACGTGGCTGGGTAGTTTTGATAGCTTTTGCCACTCTCGTCATGGCTCAACTTCACTTTTGTACAGTTCTGGCCCGCACAATTGAAGGACTTGCTACAGGACAAGGACCGGTCGGTTAAGTCGCCCGACTTGCTGAAGTTTGCTCGTGTTACGACCCAAGGTGGCAGCAACTACCAAACGCAGGGCCGGGTTTGAGGGGTTGGAAACTGTCTTATTCAAGGCACCGGTCTCTGTTTGTCTCTCTCTCCCTCTCTCTCTCTCGCTCGCTCTGAACCTTTCCCTCCCACCATCTGTGAGCCATTCTCACGTGCACTCTGGCATCAGTTCCGAATCCAAGCAGCAACCAGCGAGCTCTGATTTATACACTGCTTTTCTTTGCGTGGAGAGCGTCGCGATTCCTAGACTTCTTTCTACTCGTGAATCCAGGGCTCGTCCCTGAAAGGAAGCCCAGAAGACAGAGGTCACCGAATGGTGCAGTTCTCAGGTCGAAGAGTCGGGATGCTTTGTGGCACGGGCGGAAGCATGCTTCAGTCACCCTCAAGCAGCCATCGGTGAGAAGACAAGAACCTAAATCCAGCTCGACACAAAAACGAAATCACTTGCAGGGAGTGAGAAGACACCAATCCTTGCTCGCGGAATTTCATGAATTGTACGACCCACAACGTCCAGTGGTGCGAGCATGTGGCGGCTGCACATGTGCCACAGCCAACAGCTTTCAAGGCAAAACGCCCATTACCGGTCCCAGAAACAGCATACAGCTTTTTCGGTGGGTCTGTGGGACACTTGTAGGCTTTATTGATCACGCCACCTTTAGAATCTTTAGAAGAGCCCTCCGAAGGCCAACAGAACCAAAATTCGCAAGGAATGCGTTTTGCACAGACAACCTTCTTGAACGGAAGTAAGCCCACGAGGACCATGTTTGTGGGCCAAGCACGCAAAGGCTCTTGTCAAAGCATGACTCGCCTGGAGTCATGCTGCCCCTGAGCCCGCCCCAGCTGTCCTGAACCCTTCCGCCTCCAGGAGAGTTTCTTGACATTGTGCTAGGGCGATTTTGGGGGCTTTGGGCCCCTACAGGGCCCCTCCAATTTCGGAGATTCGCCAAAAGTAAAAAAAGACAGAGTAAAAACTCCTACACTCACACCCTATGCAACTTTTACACTCCATACACCCTTCACCCTAAACCCGATAAACCCTAAACCCAAACCCCAAAACTCAGATTCTTGAAAGGCCAAGAATGAAACCCTCAAGCCGGTTTCGGGTTGAAGTTTCGGGTTTTGGGCTCAACCAACAGCCCTGCAACCAAAGGCGTCGTGTTGAGGTTCTCTCGGATCGCCTTCCTGACCGCTCCTCCTTCGTGATCTGTCACACCCGCAAACAAGGGAGTCAACTTCAAGAGCATGCGAGGCCGCGTTGTTGCGGCTCAGCTCGGCAGTGTCGATGCAGTCACTCTTTCGAGACCAGTGTCGATGCAGTCACTCTTTCGAGACCAAGCACTGCCGAGAAATGCCTTCCAAGCATCTGCTGCGACCGCAAAACGGTTGACTTCTGACCTGATCTCCTCGACCTGCTCCTTTCGCACGGACGTGGCGCACAGCGAACCGAACCGAACCGGCTGTGCTGGAAATCAAAACCGAGGAAGACAAGGGTGTGGTGCAGATGTGAGACGAGGAGCATCTTCCTGATTTATCGAGTCTTCGGATTCTCCGACTGGCTTCAGATGCCTCTGCCTGTTGAAGTGCTTGGTGCTGTTGGCTGGCTGGCCAACCCTCATCGTCGTAGGACTCTTGCCATCGCACTGTCAATCGCAGCAGCTATTCCTCGACTTCCCACAAGAACAATGTCGAAAAGACAGCTAACTCCTGCAGCATCACCAACAAGGTGGGACAAGCAAGACATGTTCACAGATGTTGCAGACCTGATTGCTGCCAATTTGCGACAACCGGCACAACACCAAGCCGAGGGAAGTGCCTTGGTCAATTCACCTAACCAATGCCGGCTCCAGCTCCTTGTTCAAACACATTTCCTCGACTTCTGGCCCTCGAAAAGAGCATTTGAGCGGAGGTTACAGAAAACGAGCCCCCACTGGGGATTGAACCCAGGACCTTCAGTTTACAGGACTGACGCTCTGCCACTGAGCTATAGAGGCTTCTGAACGAGAGCGCAAAAAAAGAATATTGGTGGGAATTGGAAATCCTGATCTCTCAACATTGCGCGAATTAGCCCGCTATGAATGTCAGGGGCTTGATTTGGTTGAGCATTGATAGTGTAGTGCACTGTGTTGGATCTCTGGGACTGCTTGACCATCCTCGCCTTTTTTTGCTGGAACTGTAAGTTGGTTTAACTGAACAAACCTTGGCATGAACTTTGGCATGTTTGTGGCATGACTTCAGCATGTTTGGCATGTTGTGAGTTGGCCATGATGAGCAAGAGACACCAGAAACAACCCGGATTTGGTTTCAACCCAACTCCAACCTCAGGTTCTGGGCTGAGATTAATCCGAACTCCCATCTGTGTGAAAAGCCTTCTCTGTGTGCTCGATCTGGTTCTGGGAGGAAGAACTTTCGACATCTCTCTGCCATGAGCACAGCACGTTGAGCACGACAGACACAGAACACAGAAGCCACTGCCGAAAGACATTGTGAAGTTGAATTTGCAGCGCTTGCTGGAAGTTGGCTAGTGCACGCTACGTCAGGCGTTTTGGGAATTGACGAAAGCGGCACCTCAGCGATGTGAGGAAGTGTGCATCGTTTCCATGGTCTTTTCGCCCGTTTGCCTCTTTATTCAAGAGTTCAGTGGAAGGAAATTCGCCCGTTTGCCTCTTTGTTCAAGAGTTCAGTGGAAGGAAATAAATGGACACACTGGGGATTGAGCCCAGGGCCTTCCGCATGCGGAGCGGATGTGATACCACTACACCATGTGCCCCTTGGATGTGATCACACAAAATACACTGTCTTGCCATTAAAAAAGAGTCCACTAGACTTGAATCCTCCTTCTCTGGCACACAGGCGGAACTACTTCGTAATTGTGGTATCCGACATGCTTGTTGCGCAACGGAAACTGCCAAGTGACGACAACAAATTGATCGAGGGCTGGCTCCAGTTTCTCTGTTGGAACATTTCCTCGACTTCCAGGACACTCGGGAACAGCATAGGAGCGGAGGCACAAGGTGAGCCATTTCATGTGCCTGTCAATCCATGTTCCCGTCTCATGAATCCAACTAGGCTATGGTCTTGCCAGGCAAAAAGGCAGGAGAGGAAAGAAAAGAGCAAAGCTAGGCGCTGCTGTTGTGCTGTGTGGTGGATGCAAGTGCGACAATTTGGAATGCCTTCTGTAGGTCATCCATTCGGAAAGAACACTCGCAAGACCTTCTTCGTTTGGGCGATCTGTTAAGCCCATTCGACTGCCTGATCTCAAGACTGTGTGTTTGCATTCTACATGATGATTTATGCCAAGCTGAGCATCCTCCATACTAAGGACAGTTTGACCGAGTGGTCTAAGGCGATGGCTCAAGGCGCCAGTCCGCAAGGGCATGGGCTCGAACCCCACAGCTGTCATTTGCAAACATGCAGCAACGGTCAGCTAACACTTGCAAAATGGGACGAGGTTGACAATCAAGCTTGTGCTGTTGGATTGTCGGCTCAGACAATGTAAGCATGGCAAGCATTGATGTGATCGTTGAAGTTGTCGGCGATACCTTCGCAGTGATTAGAAGCTTTGGATCTTTGTCCATCCCCAATTGCTGGCTCAGCTGTCGTTGCTGGAAGGGCTCCGCCACCAAAAAATTACTACCATCAAGCACAATCCAGGCAGCATCCGAAACGAGGCACTGCAATCACGCACCAGCCAGCCATCAGAAACGAGGCACTGCAATCCAAATTCACTCACTCAAGTTGCATGCTTCTCCAAGCTTTCATCAAGCAGCGAAGCGCATCCTCTTGAGGAGATTGAACTTCATCATCAAAGATTGTATGGTGTTCTGATGACTGTTGTATGCAAGAGGAGTCACTGTAGCAGTGATCCTGTGCAAGTACAGTCGACAGACATGCATGCAAGATTTATAACAAAAATTAACATGCTGTCTTTGCACCACAAAGACAAGACTGCAACAATCGCATGTACGAAGCATGCATCTGCATGATTTGCCCGAGATCAGCGAAGTGCACCATGCCCACCCGACGACATTTTCAAACACACTCCCATCAAGTGCTTGAGTAGTTACTGGTGGTTGAATTAGTACTGGGAGTGTCTCGTTTCGGATGCATGTTTTGTGAGTCCAAGGTGGGAATCTGCACTACGGCTACATGCTGATCATGGTGTGATGGACGGTGGTGATGATGATGACGATGGTGATCGTTTCGTTTCGGACGCATGTTCTGGATTGAAATACAACAGCACTAGGTACAAGTCCGGACTCGAAACGGCCAAAATGATGCGCGGGGACTCACCTGTATGCAGGCGGTCCTCTGAGTGTCCACACCTGCCACCTCCTATTGATTTGATAAAAATAGACACTGGGGCTGGCCGCCATGCTCAGTGGCAAAGCAAGCGGTCTCCCTTGCCTTCGCTTGAAAGTTCATGGGCTCGATATCCGGGGGTGACTTTGGGCCGTTTCTGCAGCAAGAATCAAGATTTTTGGCTGACGGAAGGCAATCGGGCAGGTTTCGGGATTCGCGGTTCCCGGAATCGAGATTTTTGGCTGACCAAGGGCAATCGGGCAGGTTTTGATTTTTATCATCTTCATCGTCTTCATTTTCGTCTTTACCTCGTTTCGGATGCTGATTGTGCTTGTAGTACACGTTTAGCATTGAAGTTCAGTACTGGCTGTGCCTCGTTTCGGATGCTGCCTGGATTGTGCCTGATGATAGTACAAGTTGAGTAGTGGCTGTGCCTCCTTTCGGATGCTGGNNAGTACAAGTTTAGTATGGTGATGATGGTGGTGATGATGATGATGGTCGTGGTGATCGTGATGGTGATGGTGATGTGATCGTAATGATTGATGTATGTGATGATTGCCGCCATCTTGACTGCAAGCTGCCCCGAAGTCGACGCTGGCGAGCCCTGGTGTCAGGGAGCTAAGAAGGGAATGGCTGGCCAAAGATGACGGCGGTGATGATGACGGTGATGATGATGGTGACCATCATCACATCACCCTCACCATCACCATCACGATCACCATTACGATCACGATCACCATGACCATC